>JZLH01S0622212.1:8012-21462 GCA_001188425.1 Eucidaris tribuloides | reverse complement strand
TAATACAATGCGGGTGGTGCAGGGTAGAATGTCCCATGTATTCATGATAGCAAGAGAAATAGATCGGTTGTAAATTTTCACTCACTCTGCTCTCTATCCTATCTTTCTTTCACTCACAGCAGAGTTCTTGGAATTCAATCACATAAGCTTCGTCTCTGTGGCTATGGGTCATCATTTCGCTATTGTCTCTCTCACCTTCCGCACTGTTTATCTGCTTATTTCAACCGAGCTTTCCAAGCACAATTTGTATTATGCCACCAACTTGCCATTTGGGTGAAGGGAGCCCACATTTGTACACCTCTTCCGTTCTGTTCTTCCTTCTCAAGTGCTACTCTTTAGATTGTACATAACTGTTAAACAGTCGCTAATTTCAGCCAAGCTGTTTACATAATCTAAGTTCACATGGTTGTGATATTATCACTCACTTGTCACACTTGTGCACCACTGTGATACCATTGTTTGGAATGTTATACTGTAAACGTGGAATATTTCGCGGTGTGGACATTTTCGCATATTTCGCGCTTGCCTATGATAGCGCGAAAATAAAAACACGCGAATGTTCTTTTTGTATAATTGTTGCTGTTCTTGTTTGATGTTTCAACTTCGAATAGACAGTTTGTGTATGGGTGGTTAGCTACTGAGGTGGGGTTGTGTCCCGTGTAGTTGCTTACCTTACTTCACCTGTCCGCAAACTTAAAACCACGCGAAGCTTCACCAAACTCTGCCAGCGCGAAAAATTAATCGTGCGAAAATATCCACTTTTACATTAAACTATCATTTATGTTTGTAAATACTACTTAGTAAATATCATGCACATTTATTTCAACAGACATTGAAATATCCACCACAACACAACGTAAATTCCAGTGGCAAAATTTTGAATGATTCCAAATACAAGTTGGCACACAGTTTTGTGCAAATTATGTTCTGCGGGGTTAATACGGGTCAGGGAAGTTTTAAATATTATGCTTTTTCCAAACGCCAAAAGTCAGGGAAATTCAGGGAATTCAATTCATTTTTTTTCTGGAAAGTCAGGGAAAATCACTTATTCAAGATATTTTTTAAAAATGACCCTTTGGGAGCTTGCTAGTACATGTATTGTGATGATGTATTTTACGCATAATAAAATTGGAAAACGGTCCTAGAAATTTAGAGTTTTCTGCTCTGGAAAGTCAGGGAATTTTGATAATGTGTAAGTGCACAAACCCTTGTTCTACAAGTAAGTGCACGTGAAAAGCTTTGATGTGGTTACATTCAAAACCAGTTTGAAATGTTGTACCACCAAAAACATCTTTGTAATGATATTATTGGTTAAATGAAAGAATCCTCTTAGGCTATTACTCTCTTCTCCAAGTTATGCTTGTTTTACATTTCAAAGGTTAACATCTCAACTTTCTATCTGTCTTCTTCTTTCACTTCATAGCTGACATTTTTTCAGACAGTTTAATCAAATTCACATCATTTTTTGTGTCAAGTCAGGTGTTTTTACTAATGGTCATTGACTATCTCAATACTGCAGTAACGAAACTGCATATCGTCAGTTGTCCAGCAGAAGTGCCCTAGCATACGTTCCCAGCAGAAGGGCCTTAACAGTGTATGTTCTCTAATTTGAGAAATAATGCCTTACATGATATTTGCACTTAAATAAACTATATAACACTGTGGAAGACCCGTTTAAAAAATTGTCGAACTTTGCTATCTGACAGTGTTTGAATGGACAAATAAACACCCTAAAACACAAAAGTTTGAACAGTTATGCTGTCACTAGTAAAATATGTTCAGATACAAATTGGCACATTAATTTTATCTCGGCCGATAGGAAATTTTGCAACACAGCAGTCTATGAGGGAATACTGGAATGGTCTCTTGATGATTTTCACTCTTTCAAAGCACTTAACCATTGTTTTAACCCTTACTGTACTGGGCTATTTGGCTCCATGAAAATACTGGGGGGGGGGGCCCTCGGAGGCCCCCCCTTATGATCTCGGCCGTCGACCGCGCGATCGCGACGAAAATTGGCACGCACGTCGCCTGCCACGTACTCTACAAAATTGTATTGTTATTTTTTTCAAAAATAATGTCGTTTGATTAATTATGCTAATTTATGCATGATTTTTGAGTAAAATCAGTCTTTTTGCTCTAAATCATTAAATAAAGCTCCAAATGTGTTAATTTTTGGTCTGGATACTCTTTGTAGTGTTTTTAGCAAATGTACCACCAAAAATTTACGATATCTAAACTTCTTCCTTATGTATTTTATTGTTTTTTCAATTTCTTATGTATTTCCTTGTTTTTTCGACCTTTTGTTTTTCATTGTTTTTTCGAGGAAATTTGTCGGCGACACTGTTGCAATCATAAATAGCATAAAATCAATCAAATTGAATGAGTATTAGCAAAAATATTCATACATTTATGATTTTTGCCTGAAAACACAATTTGTATTGAAATTGTACATGAATTTACGTTTTTGAGCAATTTTTTGGTGCGACATGCGCGTACAAAATTATGCGTAACTCCGGAACCACGTACCCGGACGTCGCGAAAATGGTCTTAAACGATGCGGGAAATTCGAAGGAAAAAAGTGACGAAACGTCGCGGTGAGGGGGGGGGCCTCCCAGGCCCCCCCCCCCCCCCAGTGCAGTTAGGGTTAAGCTGCAATTTTTTCAGGGCTTCATTTTTAGACCATATCAGAGGTAGCATGGGGAATCATGTAGCTCAGATATTTTAAACTGGAAACATTGTTATACAATGCCTTTAACAGACTGACAGAAGGATCTAAAAATATGACATGAACTTGATTTCATGTGAAAGGAAAAGAGTCAACAGTTTCTAAGCTAGAGGCAATTAAAAGTTAAGGCCCTTCTGTCATGAACATTTTGCATGGGGCTTGGGCCCTTCTGCTGGACAACCGATGGTATACATGCATTGTTTGAGAGCATATTAAGATATTAACTACACCCTTGTACAATTACAACCAGGGGCATACCTTTGACTGCCTCCCTCCCCCACCCCCACCCGTGGACAACTACCAACTGAACAACTGCAGCAACTAGACAACTGCCCCATTGGGTAATTTTCCTATGGGGTACAGTGTAGTTGTTTGAGTGGTAGTTGTCTGGGGGGAAGGGGTGGGAGGATAGTGTTGCCGTATTGGTATAATTGCCCATGGGGTAGTAGTCTTGGGGTTGGGGGTGGGGAGTTATCCTAAACCCACTTGATGGTAGTGTATATTCTGAGACGGTTAAATTATAATGAATAATCTTGAATCTTTGTGTAATTAATTTCAGAATCGGGACTCAGCAGGATACCATAGTCCCAAACCTGTCTAACAAGACACATTGAGACTGGTAAATAAATCTCAGCTGTCTTTGTATCATGTGGTCAGTGACAGAGAAGGGGACTGAAATGTGGTAAACAGTTCACCATTCAACTGTGGTGTTTGGTAAGGGATATGGGGGCATATCATGCCTTCATTCATTATTTTGATTGGCGAACAGGTATATCGCAATCTTTCTCAAGATTTTTTTTCAACAAAACTATCTTCTTGGCGTTTGTCAATGTGCATGATAAAGTGAAATACAGTATGTATCCACACCAGGTGACCAGACATCCCATTTGTCACGAGATCATCCCATATTTTGGTCATTTCTCCCACGTCTTGTCTTGAACCTTTACTGGATTCTAATTGTGTTGTATTTCTTTCATTCGTGTGAAAAGGACACACGCAGTGTAATAAAACAAACAATTTAAAGTAAATGATACTTCTTTATCTTTCCCTGAAAAGCAATCACAGGGGTCTAGTGTAAAGGATCCTTTACAACCCCCCCCCCCAAAAAAAAGAGAAAAACTTCTGAATGAAAAGTGATAAATTTCTTATCTGGAAGAGTTTTGTGTTGTACAACAAGGACAAAGTTTATGAAGCAAAATCATAAACAACTACTGGACATTGTACCTTTTTGTGGGTGTTCCATTTGTAAAAATGTCACTAATGTATCTGATTTGGAGAATACAACATAAATTATTATTATAAGAAGCTCCATTGATTGGTACAACCAGAGAATCCTGGTTGGGATCGGACTGATGCCAGAGTATTGAAGATGACCTTTAAAGAGTCGCTGTCAAGGCAGAATGCCAAAGTGCACTCATATGACTTTAAGTGATGTTAATGGGGCACAAACAAATGCAATGTAAATATCTTTGGTTCTGACAGCATTCATTTTACTTTTTGCATTATGTATACATGTCACTCTAACAATCATGCTGTATAATGTATGTGTTTTGCTGTATTTGAAAGGGCAGTGATGTGATTAGGGGAAGTCAAATATACCTCAAAAACTGACATGTCCGGAAATTTCCGGATTTTCTGACGTTTCCGAACAGATTAAAAACATTTCCAGTATTTCCAGAAATTTCCGGATTTACTGGTTTTTCATAAGAGGAAAAGATTTTTAGTGTAAACTTTAGAATTTTGTTATTTTTTAACAATTCCTTATGGTTTTGAAGGCATCGTAACAAAATTTGGGGGCTTGTCCGGGAAACAAATATCTTAGATACACTTTGTTTGTTCCTCAGTCTTATTCGCTCCACTCTCTGCGCATGAATTTCAGGAAATTTGGAATGCTTCCTGTGGCATCTCTAATTGCAAAATATACCATACCAAGAGAGTCTGTCCAGGCTACAAGGATTTTTTGTTTTTTCATTTGCTTGCCTGAGGAGAAACAAGTATTCATTTATCAGTATTAAATTAAAGAATTGCCTTGATAAAAACTGGACCCATCAAACGCTACACAGGAAATTTAACCATCCAGGAATTTTCTTGTCATAATTGTGCAACAAAGAGGAAATGTTTTACCGTGAAATTTTCACAGTGTTCAAAAACTCCTAACAGTATACTTGATTCTGGTATCATTATGTCTTAAATTGAGGACTAATTCCTATCATGTCATTTCCCTTTTAATTTGTTGAAGATGGTTTGATATTGCTTTAATTAACACACACTTCCCATAGACATTGAGATAAGATATCTTGTGCTTGGTCTTTAAGAGGTTAATAAGAGTAACTTTTATCTTCTATGTGGTGTATTTGCCAATTGATGTTGGGGCTTTAACAACTTTTCTATCTCTAGCATTTTTAAATCAAAGGTATATCATTACACGTTTAAAAATATCTCTGTGAGATTTCTTAACATTAGTCTAAAACATTGAAATTTAGATGTAAAATAAAACAATATTTAAGGATTCGTGCAGCCCATCTCAGTTCTGTTCATGAGAAATGATATTACTACTGGGTAAACATGTACAAAGAGTCATATAGGTCTTGTTGCTATGACTGTGCCATTATAAACAGTAAGTTTAAAATGTTGTTTTGGTGAATTAATCAAATGAAAGGTTTGCAATATTTCTAAGACTATAAACTGAAATTGTAACACAAGAATACTAAATTGTAAATGTTTATGCAAAAATCTCAGCTAAGAATTTATCGTTATATGTAGTAATTGAAGACGGTACATAATTCATGTGATCGGCAGTTATTGGTAGCGTGTTGTTTGAATGACAAGGTATTTCTGTAATGTGTGCCTGCCCAAAGTGTGTGTAAAAGTTAACTATAGCAAGCTAAAAAATTTATTAATTTAGTTAATAATGAGGCAAAATGCATGGCTGAAAAATGACCCTTTTTTCAAAAAACAATATTTCCAGATTTTTGTTGATACAATTTACTGATATACACATATTACTATTTCATATTCATTTGCTAAATATTTTGTTTAAAAATATTTCAAATTTGTATGTGTTTATTTTTACAAAAACAATGTACAGGAGCTAAAAGAAAAAGATTGGTAGCATATCAATCACAAAACAAATAAACAAATATGTTTACAGATTAAAACTGTTGTCTTTGAATAGGAAAGATATTTATTTTATACCTATCTGATTTTGAAATAATGAGAATTTCTCAAAATTATAGGCCAAGTGATGAGAAATAGTGATATTTTTTGGGTGGTTTTGTGAACTTAAAAGTGATGGTGCATGTGCATATTTATGTCAATGTATATGCAGGTTGCCAGTCATTGTTGGCTCCAAAGTGAAAGTGTAATTGTCACTTGAGTTTTGAACATGTTTATTCCTCTGTAATCATGAATTGTGATCTCATTAACTGGTAGTATTACTATATGATGCACCACGCTGTACCCCGAGGTACCGTCGTACCCCGGGGTACCGCGTTGTGCAGCGCCCTCTTGTGTTAAAACATGTATTTTCTTCAGTTATGATCGCTGAAGTCAGTGGTGATGATGCAGAGGCTGTGCAAGTGCACAACAAAAAGGCATAAACTTACGAAAAATGGGGTAAAAATGAAGCTAAATGTGTTATTTTTACCCTTATTACATAACTTTTACATAATTTTGTAACCCAGGGTACAGTGCTCAAAGTGCTGAAAAATAAATAATTCAACAAAATGGCGGATTTCTAGTTGGTAACCCGAGGTACCAAATACTGCATCATATGTGACCCATCACCAGGGATGTCGCTACGCCGGTCGGCACCAGTCGGGAGTAACCAGCACTCGGCCAAGTTAACCGGCACTCAAGGGAATTTTAGGCCTTGCCGACCGGCACTGAAATGCCAAATCAAACTCTCTGTTCTTCAAAACAACTATAAAACGCCACTATTGCAACTTGATTCAGTATTTTGATTCAAATTATTGTCAAATTTAGCCGGCACTAAATTTTGGCTGGCGACAACCCTGCCCATCACCATGATACCCCGATAAAGTCATGCAACCAAAAGGCAAGGAGAGTGCCAAATATCATAAGTACAATATAAAGTATGAAAGTAAAATGTCTTCAAAAAATCCAAAAAAAAAAAATATGACCTCCACATGTTGCAAAAGTTTGAATACTTATATATTTTTTACCCAAAGTATTTTTCTTTCTATATTTATGTTTCATAAGATGTGCAACTTTATCAGGATATCGTGGTGACAGGTCACATACTACCTGTCACAACTGATTCGGTTGTGTATTGTTTTTTCGAAGAATTCTATCTTGATGGATTGATAATTTAGGGGGTCAATTACTTCCTCGTAAATCTTGAAATTTTTATACAGATATAAGATTAGTTTCCATTACATGTAAACTTCCTTGATTTAAAGGATTATGTAATTTGTGAATGTTATCATGCTGAAAGGTCAAACTAGACCAGGTTGTACAACAATAGACTTCATAAACACTAGAAAGGTCTGAGATATGTTTGAAATATTCATTTATGCACCAAATGGACATTGGAATGCAAAGGTGCAGGTATTCTTTCAGCATAACTTAACAAAAGCCGTCCATTACTACACAATGTGTGGTATCACAGGGTCATTGCAACCATCTGTTAACTCTTTACATGCTGAATTTATTCTGAGGGAATAATAATGGCAATTGTTCTTTTCATGTTTGCGTTGAATTTTGCTTTCCTTGTTGCGGTATCGAAAATGGTAATTTTTTTATATCTTGTTACTCGAGCAAACTAGCTTTTATTTTAGTGTCTCCTGTACAAAGATGAAGAAGGAAAATAATTATGATTTTTCAATTTCATGGTACAAATTTGCACAGATGCAACATTCGCATGCAAAGGGTTAACTGTGAATGGGCTTATCGATACAGCAAGATATACCCTTGCATACCAAGATCATAATACATGTTTCATATATGCGATCCCATATTTTCTCTGACCGTCATACACCAAAAATAACTGATTCCAATGCCACTTATAGTAAGCAATGATTGCCAGAGAAAACACCAGAGATGGAGTAGAGACCGGCCTCGAGGCCAGATCTTGCCGGCCTTGGCCTTGGCCTCGGACCGAGTTCCGTGTACAAAGTTTATGGGAACAGAATTTTACAACGGCCTCGTGACTCGGAACTGTCGGCTCGACTCCATCCCTGGAAAATACCATCTTCATACATTTTTTTTAGGTATTGGTGCTGTCAAATATAAATTGTTTGTAGGTTTCTATCATAATTGGAAATCAGAATTTGACTTCTGATCATCTTTTTTTGTGTGTATTATATATGTAATGTTTTGATGTGTGTTTCATTCTGTGCTGAATATTTTGCAGAGGTTTTAGTTTTGCATATTTCACAAAAAACAACTGCAAACAATTTACTTCCAAATATGCCTAACTATGGAAAGTAAATTTTAAAACAATGAAATTGTGGAAACAAACTCTCGCAATTTACAGCATTTAAAGTGATAGGCTAACATTGTGGAGCTTCAATTTAAAAAATTGTCAAATTTTGATGTCTGAACTACATAGTAGTGTTCATATGGACAAATAAACACCCTAGAATAAAAAAGTTTGGAAAGTTACACTGCCAATGGCAAGTTATGCATGAATAAACAATTAAAACTCGGGGCGAGTTTAAATAGCCTAGGTGTACACACAGTAAGTATGTGGGAGAAAATGGGCAGGTGAATCCGATCAACTTACGATTTTCACTTTTTTAAAGCACTAAATCAATTTGAAACAATTTTTTTCAGGGCGTCATTTTTACACCTTATCAAAGACAATGGTAGCATGGGGAATCACGTAGCTCAGATTTTTTTAACTGTGGTACATGTTAGCCAGTACCTTTAAGCAAAATCATAAAAATATAGGTACACAAAATATGTGGTGTAATATTTGAAGTTTTTTGTGTCCATCCAGTAAGGCAAATTTTATCATTTTATGATCATGTTCTGTTTTTATTATATTATTCAACAATCATTTTTATATGTACGTACATGTATATTCATATTATAAAACCAATACTAACATATCTTGTAAATATCCCAGTATTATACAATATATCCCAATCCTTTACCAACATTTATTGCAAAATGCATATTTATCAATATGCATTTTGTTCATGCACTCAGCCATCAATAGATATAGGTGCAGTGCTATGAATTTTGATTAAAAAATACTGAGCTGTCGATAGGATTTCCCTCCCCTCGAACAAAAGATGAATTCAAAAATATGCACAGAATAGGACCTTTCAAAAACCATGTGGTATCGTGCCAAAGACAAAATCATTCGTATACGTAATGGGGTCGATACATTCTGGTCAACGGATATGCCCAGTGAATTTACTGATATGGGTGACTCCCGTTATAATGAAGTCCTCGGGGACAGGAAATTTCCTTTCGCTGTATCGAAATTTTGTTATAACCAAACAGTGAAAGTATATAAAGATATAATTTTGGAACCTGAATTTCTACTGCATTGTAACAGGAATTTCGCTATAACCATGTTTGTTATAACATCCTTTTGCATAATTTTTCATTTTTCTTTACTAGTTCAAGTCTGCGTGCATTTGTGACTCATTGAAGCAGTTAACTTCAAAGTTTAACATACGTGGGAGTGAAATCCTATCCACAGCTTAGTATGTTTTTACTAACATTCAAAGCAATGTGCCTATATTTATTGGCTGCTGTGTACTTGTTTGGCTTTGTACATGCATGTGTGTGTAAATCATAGGAGTGTGGAAAATTTTTGTTAGATTTCTATCTCAGACTGATGACAAAAATTAACACCAAAATCAAGTTCATAGGTATGATTCAGTCAATGAATAATTTTTGTATATATGCATAACTTACGCAAGGTGAAGTATGTTATACTCTTATGTATTTGATAAACAACTCACCGGAAATTCCAACTTGGAAGAAACCTTTTGAATTAGGAATCATTAGGAATCTCTGTCAGTTAGAATAATATTTGCAAGTATGTGTCAGTATGTCTGTAAAAGTGATGTAATCACATGTTAAAGTCCATTGACCCCGATGTTGATGTCATGACCTTTGACCTTTCCTGTGAACCAGGGTTAGGAATGGTGGTGGCGTAGATTGCAAGCATATATTCTTAGACACTGTATGTATTAGCTGTACATAACGCGGCCAACAGCTTTGCCAAGAAGTTTGTATATATGCTTTGTGTTGTATACATTTTATAACTCATTCTGATTTTCTAGTCTGCAATGCCTGCATATGAAACTGAATGATGATGTAACAGAAAGAAATTTTCTTGTTAATATTGGAATTGGTACAAACTGCTGGCAATGTCTCTGTCTATTTTTATGTAGTTGTTATGTATTGGGGAGGGAGAGTTGGTCGATTCATTTGAACAAGGCAAGACCACTAGATAATTCACATTTCATATGATGGAGGTAGATAAAGGACCTCTCCATATATCCTTCTATCCATCTATCCATCCATCCATCGACTGTCAGTTATGCTTAATGTAGCACTTTGGGAGTGTTTTTAATCAGTTTCAACTTTAATACAGGGCTCCACACTAACATTTTATCTTATTTGTGCAGTGAGCAAGTACAATTATCAGTTTCAGATTATTACTTGCCCGTTAGAAAAATTTACTTGCCCCAAAATAAAACAAAAATAGTATAGAAAGCATTTAGAATCATTATTTTTTCACCAATTTTAACTACTGAGGCATTTTTATGATATTGGAAATTGTTCATGGACTCAGAAAGTGATTAGACGTACACTGAGCAAAATAATGATGAAATTGTTGTAAGTTTTCAAAAAGAAGACATTTCACACATACAGGTACTTTGCTCACTTTGGTAAGATATTTTCCATGTTTTCCTAATTTGATGATCAAGATTGTGTTTGCACAATCGGGCAAGTAAATTTTAACATTTTGAAAATTTCACTTGCCTGACATGAAATTTTACTTGCCCCGGGCAAGTGCTAGTGTCGAGCCCTGTAAAAATATTTCATGGATTGTGTACTGTAGAACTTTTATATTAGAATGACTGTGTTTTAAAGTACATGTAGGTGTCACACAATTATGTATTAAGTGTAGATGTTCTTTACAATACAGTATCACAAATGAAAATGCACATGCTGAATTCATGCATATTACATGCTTATCCCTTTGGGGACAATGGACTTGTATGGACGCCCAGTAATCTGGCCCCCAAAAAAGATTTTCTTCATAATATGAGTCTGCATGTAATGGGACAGAGCCATTTGTAGGCAATATAACCTTAGTTTGAGTGAAAAGGTTAGCATAATTTCTAGGGTTTCAGAGACTCCAACCCCAAACACCTCTTAAGCAGGAGATTCTCCCGCCGAGACCCCCTAGCAAACAGGAGACTCTAACTTTATGTGCGCATAGCCTACATCACCGGCGCAAAGCATAAAATTCCTTGCGGCCGGAGGCCATTTTTAGGGTTTTAGAAGCTCTCTGTTGCTGTGTTAGGCTTATTTTTGAACATATGACAACACTAAATGAGGTCAAATCCACTGATTCAGATTCATTTCTTTTCAAAAAGGTGGTTGGGTGGGAGAAAAAAGGAGAAATACATCTAGGGCGGGAGAAATTAAAACTCAAGCGGGAGAGCGGGAGATTTTGTGAAAATGGACTCAAAGCGGGAGATCTCCCACCGAAAACGGGAGAGTTGGAGTCTCTGGGGTTCTGTGGCAGTCTGTCATCTCTCAGTGTGCCACGTGCCAGGCTGCTGTACAAGCCCATCGTCCCTAAGGGATATTATGTATCATGGTTTTGATTGTTCATTCTAGTATTTTTGGCTCTTGTTATACACAATGTGTTAAGGTTATAGTTATTTTAATTTTTAAGAAAAAGAAAGAAATGTGTGTTTCATCTTTCAAGGCCTTTTTCATTCATCTATCATTCAGTTCAGTATTGTTTCTTCCTATTTATGCTGTTTATGTTCATATGTGTATATAGTTTCTTTTTGCAGAATGTGTGTTTACAAATTTCTTGTATAACTGAAGACTGCTAACAGCTGTAAAATAAAAAAAAATAATGTGTATCTACATGCTATTGTACAATACAATTATGCCATAATCCTCACTAACCATTAAAAAGGAACATATGTAACTAAAACTTGTTGGTGTGACTTATGATTTTATGGCATTCCATTTTGCTGCGACAAAGGTTGATTTTAGAAGAGCTGGTGGTGGAAGCTCCTTTTTAGAATTGTAATCTTCATGCTAATTTACCCCTAAAATATTCCCTACATAGAATGTTTATTTTTGCTTCATTTTAGTCATTATAGCTGAATCAAATTTAGGTACAAGCTTTCAGATAATTATTATTTGCTCAGTTGTGGACCAAGTTTCAATCTGATTTTGTATTCATTTGATAAAACCAGCTCCTGCCAATATATGTTTTTTTTTGCAGAATTTCATGGTTTTTTAACATTGATTCCAATTTGTACAAATTTTCAAATGAATTGTTTCATTCTTTTCCAATTGTGGACCGATTTTAATTTTGATTAACTTGTACATGTATATAGTATGTTTTGCTGCATCTGCTGTGCACACTCAGGTCATTTTTTTTGTGCAAAGTAACTTTTGCAGATACATGTAATTATTTTCTGTGAGTAGAATAATTGCCTGTGCCCCCACCCCCTCCCCCCCCCCACCCCACACACACACAGATTGCAGGTTATAAGGCTGTTATGCAGGCTGTGTCACCGTTTGAGTTCTTTAGGGGATAGAATCCCTACCCCCCCCCCCCATGAACTTTTTGGTAATTTAAATGCCCTGTAGGCTATGTAGATTTTATTTTAGGATATGTTTTATGTTATGGGGGATATACATTAATATAAATATTTCATGACCCCGTAATACACATACAGTAAAATTACACCCAAAATACATGTATCAAAGAAAGAGAGAGATGTGTTTGTGTGTGTGTGTTGTGTGTGTATTGGATGTATGGGTAGGCATTGGGTAGGTGAATTGAAACTTTAATATTCAGTCATTGTTCATGTCTAATTCCACGCTGAACAACATTTATTCATAGCAAAAAATAAAATACTCTGCATACAATATTGTACATGGTTTAAGAACTTTTCTAGCATATTGTTTCTCCTTCTCTTTCGTCTTTCGCTGTGTGCTCCGCACAATTAGAGGTCGCCACAGCGAATATATGTTATCTCAGGCACGTGCTTTTATTCTGTGATAATCTGCATCTGTCCGCACGCAATATCCTTAATATCCTCTATAACGCAGTGGGCGGCGACAAAGGTAAAATCTTGGGGAGTGACGTAAATTCCGTTCGTGAAAAATTTTGCCCGGTAAAAAAAACATAAAAAAAACGCAAACAAACGTGCCAACGAAAACAACGGTCGCCGACAAGAGCGGGAGGCGGAGGGGGGGGGGGGCAGTGGCGCGTGGGGCGACAGCGCAAAAGCATTTTTTTTACTATCCAAATGAACCATACAATGGGGGGGGGGCAAAATTTTCGAAATTGGTAAAACTCTGTTTTGTAAGCTGCTTTGAAAACAATGGGAGTACAGTCACCTCCTCTGCCCCCCCCCCTACGCACCGTGCTGTTAACTCACGTCCATAAACCTAACTTTTGGTCTACACCAATGAACCTATAGGTGCCATGTTTACCTCTCTCCTCGATGGCACATATTTCTAACATTTGCT
>JZLH01S0622199.1:71399-82071 GCA_001188425.1 Eucidaris tribuloides | reverse complement strand
ATCAGATGTGGTTCCAGTAGTAGTCGTTCATCCAGGACTTTCCGACCATTATGGGGTCATGTCCAAGTTGAATCTTTCTAAAACTCCCCCCCCTTCATTTACCATTACAACTCGCAATTTAAACAAAAATTGGCTTGAAACAACTTTCAATTGAAGTTGGTACACACCCGTTACATCACTCATCTTTTTGGTAGGAGGGGGGGGGGTAAAGACACCCAAATGTACTGACAACGGCAAACTCGTTCGCACACATATATTTGAAGAGTGGGAGCAGCTTTCTTGCTGTTCCTACGGAACAGATCTGTCAGTGCATGAAGTCATACTAATTTATAATTGTTTATTTATATATATATATGTATATATATATATATATATTCATTTAAAGATATATATTAGTGAACGAGAACGCGAGTGAACGTTTTGCTCATTCATATAACTTAACCTGCTAAGGTCTCCACTCTTCTGTTGCAAGCAACAGTAAATTCTGCATTACTGGCATAATATTTGCCTTGGCAATAACATGAAGGTGAATTTCATGTAGTTTTCATGTGTCAGGAACGCTCGTCCTTCAGTGGATATAAATTTAATTATCTCATAGATATGGATCAACAAAACGTAAATTTTAGGTTAAAAGTTCGTCTCCTTTTGAAATCTATACAGACGTCATATGTTTGACAAACATTTCTTTTCTGAAAGCCTTTTCAATGCCGATTTGATTACAGTCTCACTGGTTTCCTTTTAACATCTCAATATTCAATAAATTGTCCCTTATTTTACTTATGGCATGACATTTGACTGACAAATTGTTGGTAAAAAAGTTTACACAGTATAAGTTAATTTGTCAGCGAGTGTAACGAGCGAGTTTGAATCTTTTTTTTTTTTTGGATTTTTACATCAAATAATTTTTAATTTCTTGCATTATTTTGGTCGGTACTTGAGACGTTTTGTTGGTACAAGATTACGTGGTTCTCTCTTCTATTATTGAGGACATGATTGACAAATTACCGGGAAAGCACCGAAAATTTCGGTCGTTGTGCGAGCGAGCAGAGTCGCGAGCGAGTTAAATAAAATTAAAGTTTTTACACTTTGGCTTAATTTTGTCGGTACTCGAGACATTTTGTCGATACAAGATGTCATGGGTGCCGGTCTAAATATACCGACAAAACTCGGAAAATGCATTATCGGGGGGGGGGATTGCTCTCTCCCCCTGCCCCCACCCCTTGGCTAAGCTAATGACATAATTTTCTGAGATAAACCTTGACGATGTGTCAGTTGATCGTGCTGTCAATTTGTACGAAGAAAAGCTCATTGTTCTTCACAGTCACGTTTCAGTCTGTACCAGGACTCAGACTGCGTTCAAAGAGTCCATGGATCAATGAAGATTCTCTTGATGCTATGCAGTTGCGCAGGAGGTATGAACGCCAATGCACAAAACCAAGAGCAGCTCTGACAGACATGTGTATAATCAAAAGCGGAATGCAGTAAAGAAACTGATCAGGAAGGCGATAACCCTCGCATTAATCCATGAAAATTGGAGGAACAAAAGGTGATAAAAAAACCGGCTCTTTAATATGGGGAAAGGACTCTTAAATACCTCTAACAAGCCTGTTCTACCCTCAGCTACGAACGGATCAGATGTGGTGATAGCTGATAAATTTGCAGAGTATTTTTTTCTTAAAAATTTTAAACATACGATCTACATTTCTATCTCCTAAAGTCCAGTGTGAGTCGTGTTGTAGTCTTGGACAGCAGTTTTCGGGGGTCAATCCAGATATTCAATATATGAAAGACTTCGGATATTCAATATATGAAAGACTTCTTACCAGCAACGCTTCGTAAATTCGAAGGAGTAAACATGAAGTCCAACAAATCTTGGGATCTTGACCCCGTTCCTGTTTCTCTCAAGTCATGTGCCAATGCATTATTACCGGTCTTGTGAATAAATATCTGATGGAGTTTTCCATTACAATTTAAAAGTTGCACCATTCGTCCACTACTGAAGAACTCGGGATTAAATAAGGAAAACTTGTGCAACTATAGACCCATATCAAATTTGAAATGTTGGAGCAAAGTGCTGGAAAGGATTATCTGTTCCAGGATTCAAAAACATACAATTCAGATTGAACTTGGCGAGGTATTCCAGTCAACATACAAGTCAAATCGTGGAGTTGAAAATGCCCTTCTTTGTGTTCACAGTGTCATAATGTGTGCCTTTGACAATGGTTAAGTCTGCGCTATTGTGTAACTGGACTTCAGCCCTGCTTTTGATACAGTTGATCATAAATTAATGCTTCTTCGTTTGAACAGTCAGCGCAGCTAGGAATTGACGGCCAGGCTCTCAAATGGTTTGAATCCTACATGCAACGCCGCCCGCGACATGTTCGTGTAGGTTCTTCAATCTCAAAACCCTGGTATCAAGATTACCTTGTTTCACATGGATCTGTTTTAGGACTTTATGTTCACCTTATATACAACCCCTTTTGCAATATCATACTTCAGCACAATATAGAGTACAGTATCATTTTTATGCAGACGACACACAACTGTATTTAAGGGTAAGTCCATCAGCAAATGGATGAGTGATAATTTCTTGACGTTGAATAAAAATGAAATTGAATACTTGCTAATTGGCTCCACTAGACAGCTTTGTAAATTCTCTGCGATAAGATAATCGTTGGGAGCTCTAAAATAAAGCGTGTTCATTGAACTCGCAACCTCGGTGTTATATTTGATTCAGAAATGAATATGAAGCCCTAAATTTCAAGAGTCGTGAGTTCAGAGTGGGTTCATAATATGGCACATATTACACATGACACATGACGCCAATGAACAGATTGTTCATGCATCTGTGACCAGTCGTTTGGATTTGTGTAACTCACTGTGCATTGGACTTCCAAAAATCAAATCTTTCGTCTTCTACGTGCATGTTCCCCAAAATGGCTGCACTTCTTATCCCATTTTGAAAAAGATCCGACAGCATTTCGCATATCTTGAAATCTCTTCATTTGCTACCAGTTTAAAAAAGAATTACTTACAAAATTTTATTGACCACTTAAAAAACGTTTCACTCTTCCACCCCTCAATACCTTATTAATTTCCTCAAGATTCTCAATCCTGCCAGAAATCTTCCATCAGCCTCAAAACTCCAATTGGTAGAGCCTAAAACATAAATAACCTGTGGGGGGGGGGAGGGAGGAAGAGCATACATGAACATTGCTCCAAAAATATGGAATAGCATACCCCTTAAGTATTCGTGAATCCCCTTCAGTAGAAATGTTCAAAAACAGATTAAAATCATATTAGCTCAAGTTGTACAAAATATAATTATAGTGCAAATACAAGTTATCCCGTGTCATTGGAAATTTCATGAAATTATATAAAATTGCCAGGGTGTATTTTATAACCACCCATTACTCTAATTGGCAACTTGCATGGAGTCTGGTAGCCTAAAATGCTGTAGCTCCTGTGAGGTACGTGCCGACTGGGCTCATCCCTTAAATTGTCGGTGCACGGGTCAAAAGAGGCTACCGGGCCTCACCCAGGTGGGGCGGGGAGTGGTGATGGCTGGTGTAGGCTTAATTTTGTTTTCAAATTTGATATTGTTTAACGAACATTGTTTGCAGCGCCATCAACCCTTTTTTTAGTGGATATGTGCGCAATATAAATAATCATTATTATTATTATTATTATTATTATTATTATTATTATTATTATTATTGTTATCATCATCATCATCATCATCATCATCATCATCATCATCATTATTATACGTGATTCATGGCTATGTTTCTGATCTAGTGAGGAGCAAAAATGATATGACCCCACCCCTCCTGAGGAGGGGGGAAATGTTACCCCTTGTTCCTTGCCTGTTGATGCCCGGATTGATTGCCATAAATTGGATTGTTTCGTTAATTTCTTTATCGTTATTGTTTGCTAGTTTCGTTATTCTTCGAAGTCCATTAACGTTAATCTTCTATATACTACTTTCCAGACCACTCTCAACATATGTAATCGATTACGCAGAATCGACAACACCATATACAGATAAAGCCGAGACCAATTCATACAAATCAACATCGGATGATGCATCATTCGGAATGTATTGTGTAAATAAACATCCTCTACTTGTGTCCTCAACTGAATAACCTAAAGGTAGGAGAATGCATGGTATGTTTTTATTTTCAGTTTAGCAGAGGTGCTGTGGCGAGATTGGTAAGACATGTGCCTAATAACCTAGAGGTCTCGAGTTCGAGCCCAACACCCGCCCGGCATTAATGTCCTTCAGCAAGACATTTTTAATCTGCTTTGCTGCTCTCCACCCAGGAGTATAAATGGGTACCTGGTAGGGTGAGAATGACTTGGTTTGTCTGGCTTGATGCGCCTTCTTGGCAGCTCAGATAGGAATACTCCCCAGGGAGTGGAAATGGCGCACATCTGTGTGCAGGTTAGTACTGTATCCCAGTGACCAGGGTAATAATATCCAAGCGTATTGAGACTGAGATCATTGGTGATTATGCGCTATATAAGAAATGGACTATTATTATCATAACACGAGACATGGGTTATCATTATCATGGTTTGCTATCTAAAGGGTGAATCTTGATGGAACTGAAGTAAAGAAATCGATATGCATTGCCTTGTTTCAGTTACATGTTGATCTTTTGGGGGGTCGGACGTACATTGCGTAAACTATTTGAACACTGTACGTCCGACCCCCTGTGAAGAGTAGTTGCACAAAAAATACACATTTTAAAATGGTGATTCTTTTGAAACATCTTTGGTTAGTTGTCCTTGAAATACATGTATAAGTCGTTGTTTATTTGTGTATTGATTGAAATGTATTTTATTTTCAAAGGTGTAGGCCTATTATGTGTAAAAGTGTGACACTTAAAGGTATTAGCTAACATTTACCACAGTTAAAAAATCTGAGCCGCATGATTCCACATGCTACCAGTGTCTTTGGTGAGGCCTAAAAATGAAGCCCTGAAAAAATTGTATTTCAAAATGACTTTTTAGTGCTTTAAAAAAGTGAAAATCGTAAGTTGACCAGATTCACTTGCCCATTTCCTCCCATAGACGTACTGTGTTTACACCTAGGTTAATAAAACTCGCCCCGAGTTTTGTTTATTCATGTATAACTTGCCATTGGCAGTGTAACTTTCCAAACTTTTGTATTCTAGGGTGTTTATTTGTCCATTTGAACAATACTATGTAGCTCAGATATCAAAATTTGACAATTTTTTAAATTGAAGCTCCACAATGTTAGCCTATCACTTTAAATTTTGCAAAAAGCATCCCAGTAGTACAAGAACAGTTTAAAAAACAAGTCTAAAAGGGATTGGACGTACAAAAGACCTGTACATCCGACCCCCTTTAACATGAAATCGTGGACTAGCGGTGAGCTTTCTTTTGGATTATATATTAAACATATCGAGCTTGCTTTGCATCTAACTTAGGGAAATTTATCTACTTTTGTTTTGTTTCAAACAAAAAAAAGTATCTGAAAAGGGGTCGAACGTACATTTGAAAGTGCCTGCTTTGATTTACATGCAAAAAAATCAATCAATCTATATAAAAAAAAATCCTCTAAGAATCCCTACATAATTACAACTTAAACAATAACAAACTGTCCCTTTTTTCAAAGCTTATTTGGTCTGAAATTTGGCTCAAACTTGAACTTTTAAAATTTGCAAAATTGTCTCTGGTTACCGTGGCAAATTCAATGCCTTGCCACAATGCAACGATGCATTATATGAAATAATTTTCAGTGTTTTAGCTTTCAAATAATACCATATTTGTTGTGTTTGGAGAATTTTAAAATGTTGACCAATATGTTTATTATTTTATGGAATAACCCTGTAATCAAGTTCACTATAATCAGAAACACGTCAAACCGTTAAGGAAAGGGGGCAAAGAGGCACATTTTAATACAAGACGCCTTTCCCAATCTGATTGCCAGCACTCTTCGGAAAGTCATGAGAGGACCATAGCCGGAAAAATTTAAATAAAGAACGATCGCTAAATACATTGTAGGAGAAGATCAAACCTTAAGGACAAAAACGCACCTGCATCTTCTGTCCAGTGACATAAAATAATAATGAAAAACGGTCTGTGTAACAATCTAATTATATAATGTACTTTTCCTGTTTTGCCATTTTTGTTGTGAATTTCATTCTTTATTTTGGCTATAAACATTGCAAAGAAACACATGGCGCAACAAGGTGATGTACCACTTGATGAGGAATTGCTTGAAATCGCCAAGGGACTGGAGAATATTCAGAGCTTCTGGCAACTGGGTAATGAACTTGGCCTGACAGATGAGAGGATCCTGACATATTTTGATCCCTGGCCTACTCATATGTTAGAGGAACTGGCACAAACCATGTACGATCAACGGATTAAGGGTAAGATATAGCTTAAGAATTATCATTAGCATTTACACGATTTTATTCCTATAACTAACCTGCTAACGATGATTCCTATGGCCACTCTTAATTGTTCGAAATATATAATTGCCAGATATCAAATAGGAAAGGATTTGGACTCTCCCATTTTAAATAAATTAATTGTGAGAATTTGAATGAGCGGGAAATACTTACGTAGTTAAATCGGAGTTGTATTACCCAATACTCTTTGAGCGGAAACAGGAATTGGTGTAAAACTGGTGTCCATTAGCGATTATGCCTGGGTGTTTGTCTAAGAACGCCAATACACCACATCGCCAAGGACAGATCAAACCTTCAGCCTTGTTGTTGATACCACTTTTTGCGCCAAATGCGCATGTGGAAAAATAACTAAGGAATAAGTAATTACATGTAGTGGCTTTAATGAAAAAAAATTATTATTATTATTTTTTTGTGTGTGCAGTTTTGTGCTTATAAAGCCGGATTATTTTCCGCACAAAATTTCGGATATTAATCTCAAAAGCTACTGTACTTACATAAAGAGAATGAGGTCTCATTTATTAGTCATAAAGCAGACTTTTTTTTCTTTCTTCTGAAAATTAAACATTGAGAGATACAAGGTTTTGTCATCCCAGCAGCAAATTATTTGTATACAACCGAGTTCATTAATTTAATTTTAGTACATTCGTCGTTTTCAGAACACAGTAAGTGTGTAGGCCTTTATACAATCTCAGTGTGATTTAAGGTATAGGCCTAATTGTCGTTTTTTTGGTCTCGCCCACTGATGAAAGCGAGACCAAATGAACCAAATGGCGTCTGTCTGTCGTCCTTTCGTCGTCCGTCACAAATGTATAAAGTTTACCTGCCAGACTCTCTTATGAAACATAACTTGGCAACCGTTGGCCAATGGCAACCAAACTTTGGTGATAGATGCAACGTCAAGATACGTCTGTAAACCAGCTGAAAAACGAATTAAAAAGTCCAATAAACGTCCAATAAACGTACGCGTTCGTCTGTCAGACGGAATCGATAGACGGTGCAGTGTGATAGTAGCTTTAGAATGTATGTAGCTAGAATGTGCTGTGGGGCAGACAACCATTCTTGGAATGCAACACCTGTTAGATACAATGTCCCTACATACCCAGCCCCAGTACCCATGCTCGCTAATTTTCAAGCTCACTTGTGATTGGGACGCCACACTGAGAACAACCCCAGGATAGATAGCTCTTGCAGCCAGACATCCCAGGGATTATGGGACCAGCGGGTTTAGGTGTAGAAATAGGGTGTAGTTGCGGATACAAGATAGTTTATACAGAGGTGAACTAAAGGGAAGCCTAAACAAGATAGTTTATACAGAGGTGAACTAAAGCGAAGCCCAACCAGTGAGTGATACCACAGTTCTACTGGAGAGGGGATGCTGCCCGGTGCTGATTTTTGAGGGAGCGTAGCTGTGTACCGAATCCAAGTAAACTCACGACTAAACGAGAACCACTGTAAGAATATAAAAGAAACAGCACCGCACAAGTCAAGAGGGCAAGTTTGGTGTTTCAACAAAGACAGCCAAAGGATTTTACTGACATTGTGTACACAGTAATTTATATTATGTAACCTATCCGTGCCCTAATGTTTACACCTATGGTAATTTCATAAAATGAATATGGAGTTGTGAAATAAAATGTATAAATGTTTATTAATGGTTGTTTAGAGCATGTCAGAGGTGATTTAAAACTCATAATAACAACAAAAAACAGATCATGTTATAAGAAGGAAATATAAAATTGCTTATTAATCTTAAATTGAAGGGTATGTGTATTCAACATTTATATTTGTGCATAGTAAAGGAAACTCCCATAAGAAAAGAAATATATAACTTTGTGGTATTCCAAGGCATATTAAACAAAAGGGCCTTGATAATAATAATAATATGTGAATGAAAATGTAGGTTGATTTACAATCATTCTATTAAAAAAAAAATGTGAGAATGATGTTATAATGAGAGGCATTGAATACGTTACTTTAAATTTTCAGAAGGAAATTTGTACGGCAAGAACTATTGCCAAATCATGGGAATGTATTGGGTTGCAAAGGAAGAAAACCCGCGTACATTTTGTTAGAATATATTAGATATGTATTTCGGTCTTCTCAAATTAATAGTCCACCACCTAGTCACCCACACAATCAAGGGGAATATAGAATAATAGATGCTATATTGCCCCTTACACATTCGGAACGCAGCTCTAATTCGAAATATTAGCGGTTCCACAGAGCCCGTAAGAAACATTCAGATTGTTTCAGATAGACAATTATTATGATTATACCACGAACCCTACTTGTCAGACATGTCGTAAGCATAAAACACTACAAAAAGACGAAAAAATAGGAAATTTTTTAACCCTTAAAGGGCCGGGGGTGAAATCCACCCCCCCCCCCAACGTTTCGCGCGTTATGCCCACAACACGCAAGGCAGTCGCCGGGGTGTTCGGTGACTTTTTTATTTCGAATCTCGCGCATCTTTGGAAACGTAATCCGCAAAGTCTGTGTACGCGCTTCCAAAGTTACGCAACATTTCGTACTTCCATGTTACACCAAAAATCGTTCAAAAACGTGAAATCGTGTGTTTTTTCAATGCAAATTGTGTTTTTAGCCCAAATTCATATACGGGTGATTATTTTTACTTTTACTGATTGAAATTAATTAATTTTATGCTGTTTATGATTGAAAACGTGTCCCAAATAAACTTCATCGAAAAAAAACAATAGCAAACAAAAAGTAAAACAAAAAACAAAATATAAGAAATAAAGCAACAATAAAATACATTAGAAATCAGTTTTACTTCCGATTTTTTTTCAAATTTTGCTAAGATTTTGGAAGATTTGCTAAGAATGCTATTAAGAGTGTCTATACCTCCAAAAATAGCACTTTTAGTGCTTTATTTAGTGATTTAGAGGTAATCTCTTATTTTCATGCGCCATATTCAAGATAATTAATTTTTTGAATTTTTCCGGGTAATTAACTATACAATTTTGTATAATTACATTGCGATCGCGGAGTCAATAGCTGAGATCTCGGGGGGAGGGGAGGGGGTGGACCCCCAGTTGTGAGATGGGTCTAAAAGACCCGGCTATTGTATGGTTAAGAGTGGGGAAAACTTACCGCGAGAGCTTCATCTGCAATTTTTATATGACGTCACACACCTCACATAGATTTGTCCAAGTCGTCCGTGGACAGTGACTGCCTTATCAACTGATGACGCGGTCTACAGCCTGTTTAACGAACCTACATACCATCACATTTAATGCGCTAACTGCGCCCGTCTGTGGCGCAATAAAAATGAAATCCAAACAACCACCTCACCAACAACCCGACCCTCACCAACTTGGCTTGCCACTTCTTACTGCTCGGCCTCCCTGTCGGACGGCTTGGCCTACCAGTGTTTGGTAGGCCGAGCCATCCGACATGACGGCCGAGCGCGACCGGGTTTTCCGTGGGTCGGGTTGTCGGTTGGCCAGGTTCTCTGACCCCCAATCCAAGGGTAGTGGGTTCAAGCCCAGCTACTGCCTGGCACGAATGCCCTTCAGCAAGGCATTGTTATCCACACCGCTGCTCTCTACCAAGGTGTATAAATGGGTACCCGGTAGGATGGGAATGTTTATGTTGAATGATAAGCATGTGCGCGCCTGAAAAATGGCGACTGGCTGGAATGCTCCCTAGGGAGTGGAGAGTGAGCACTATAAGTGCTGGATTGAATTAATGTATCCAGTGACCGGGGTAATAATAATGTGTAAGCGCTATGATACTTCATTTCATTTCACCTTTATTCCGCAACTTTCTAAAAAAATAAAAAATACAGAAATAATACAAAGAATACATATTGCACAATAAACATAAGATGAACACCAAAGTATACATGTATAACAAAAAATAACAATAAGGACAATTACACGAAAGACTTAAATCATAAATTGCACTTTGGTTGTGTTCATTATATGGGTTAAAACTTGAAGTTGCGGGGCAAACCTGATAAGGCCTGAAAAAATATAGAACACATTCAGTAAAGCCGGATAAACATAAAAAGTTACATAGTGTATTAAAACATTTTTGTCATCAGTGCAAGATAGGCAAAACCCTTGCTGCTCCAGGCAAACAACCCTCGAGGCAACACACACACACACACACACACACACACACACACACACCCGCCCCCCCCACACACACATGCACACACACATACATACACGCACACACACACACACACATGCACACACACA
>JZLH01S0622199.1:40267-55600 GCA_001188425.1 Eucidaris tribuloides | reverse complement strand
TTGTGATAACACATATTGTTTTGTGAAATGAACAGTCAAAACTTATTAAAATCCACCCGCTTTCAATCTTTTTTCACTTCGTACGGAATATTTTTTGTATCATGAACTGCATATAAAAGTTAATTTCAAAACATGGTAATAGTTATGGGGCTCAGGGGCGGAGGCTCTGGAAGTTCATGAGTTTCAGCAGTTTATGAGTATATTTTGACCCTCTATTAACATTCTTTAATGAACATTCAACAGTAATTTTCAAAAATACTGTGATTATACGTTCTTTTGAAAAAAAGGTGTACCTTTCAGATGAGGGAGGAGCATACGCCCCTGACGCAACCCCCTGCGGCTACAGGCCTGTTATTCAATTCGTATAACCCTTCTATCTGATTTGAAATTAATGCTTTATGGGATCTCAATTTAATTTTGTACTGAGGAATGCAGAAAAACACACATGCAAAAGGTATGTCACGCAGGTGATAAATTTTGGAGGAGGAATTTCTACACAAAATTGATTGATTTTGATATGTGCAATATTGAGCCTCTCTCGCTGGGTTTGAAGTAAGTTATAGGTAACCTGCGCGCGGGTATTGAAGCTAAAATATTCATTGGGGCAAGGGGAGAAGTCGTAAACTCATTCGTTGTGCATTCTGGCTTTATGAAATCGAACCCTAAAATGTCCGACAAGACGCGGAAGTTCCATTAATCAGCATTAAGTTCTTTCAACAATTTGAGAATGTGAGAAAAAATTCTTGTTTCATAAAAATCATGTTTTTATATCTTGACACAAAGATGATTCTATGTTGAACATTTCAACGACTGATAACAAAATCTATCACACAGAAACTCGTCAAGATTCTATATAAGCGGTATATCTGTGTATTCCTTATTTCTCTCGATAAGAGTGAGTACTTCATCTGATGTTTAGTTGAAATACCAAAAAGTGCTAGAACTGTACGTGGATCTCTGTCATTATTATATAATATAAGACAGAACATCAATTGGTACCACGACACGGCCAATTTAAATAGACGAACAGAATATAGGCTATTACGCAGTTTTCATAGTTTTCTAGATTTAAAAAAAAAGTTTACTTAGATGGATTAGCATGTAGTCTCAGCTATAAGTCTAATTCTCAAAAGGTGATTTAATGACGCAATGTCTAACTGGTTCGACCGAGCTCTTCTTTTCTTTTTTTTCTTTTTCTTTTTTCGTTTTTTTTTTTGCCGGCGATTGGGGGGGGGGGGCACGTGCCCCCGTGCCCCCCCCGTAGTTACGCCATGTAGAGTTATTCGTGTTGTTTAGGTATTGGGTACTACCATATCTTGTCGTGAGGTCTGTAAAAAATGCGTGTTCAGGCAAAATAAACTCGTCTTTAATTGGTTAATACTCTCAGTCTGATTTTATGTATGATAGTACCGTTGTTGAAATTACGGAGAAATAAATAACTGTTGCTGATTACATCATTGCTACAACCAAAACGTTTATCTTAAAAAAAAAAAATCTGACGTCTAGTGTATTATTACAATTCATTATAAAGGATTAACAAAGAGTTTGTCTAATTGACCAAAATCATCCTTTCGTATCGTAGATTACAAGGAGTATAATCGATATAGTGCATAGAAGAACAGTCACCAGTAGCAAATATTAAAGAGGCCGAATCGTGGCTGTTGATGATTTGCGAAACCGGTTCGATGCACGCAGCGGCGCACTGGCAGACCGTGTATTCAGTACGACCAAAGAGAAGCAGCGAATTAGTGGAGGTCCTACCAAATTTACCGAAACGTGCCGAATTGATTATTCGGGCTCTTTCGTATTAGCGTGCGCGTCCATCGCGGTCCGCTGAGTATTGCAACGAAATAAACACTCTACCGCGTATACAGTATGTAACTCGAAACGGAGCTAGCGAACAGGGTGACGGCCCTGAGTTTTGTTCTCATCAGGCCGGTCGATGGCCACGATTCAGTCCCTTTAATGTTCGCATATAGAGTAAACATCAGTGCACTAACGTCAATTAAATATATTTTTTTTATATGTTTTTCTCTGATTCTTCTTTCTCATCAGGACGTAAGTATCATCACTTTCAATTTGATAGTACATTTTGAGGAATAAAAAGAAATACAAAGACCAGCACATAATACTATTTGCATTTAGATAAAAGAAATCACCCTCTGCCACTTTTGACAAACTTTGTTTCGTTTGCTGTTCTTTAGGTATTTTCGGTGCAATATTATTCCAAACGTTTCGGGAAAAAAAATGTTTGATCACATCCATTCTTTCGCTTTGTAAGTTATAACGAGAGTATACGAGATAAAGCGCCGAATTAAGGTTTTACCACTCTCAAATAATATTATTTGTATAGAACTTGGTGAATATGTCAAATAATCTTATTATAATCGTTTTTCGTTTCCTTTGATTCGTTGTCTTCAGATTATCATGATTGTCACAATCAAAATGATGATTTTGTGGGTGAATTTTGAGTTTACGAAAAATAAGAAAAAGCATGACGGCGTCATATTGAGATATGTGCTCGCTGATAATTAAAAAAAAATCACAATATCTCCTTTTTTCAAACTATACTTTGGTTTCATAGATTATGAAGAGCACACAATGAAAAATGCATACGGGAAGATATGTCAACAATTTCCAATAATTATGTTTATAAGCAATGGAGTGAACATCAATTTCATAATTTTTGACCGGTTCCTAGAGTTATTCGTTTTGTTTAGGTCTTGGGTATTACGATATCTTGTCGTGAGGTTTATAGAAAATGCGTGGTCAGGCAAAATCAAATCCTCTTTAATTGGTTTATACTCTGATTTTATGTATGATAGTACCGTTGTTGAAATGAAGAGAAAATAACTGCTCGCTGATTATATAATTGTTACAACAAATTCGTTCCTTTGTTATTGCTTTCTGACGTGCAGTGTATTATTACCATTAATTATACAAGAATGATAAAAAATTTGTCTGATAGACCAAAATCATCCTTTCCTATCGTAGATTACAAGGAGTTTAATCGATATAACACGTACAAGAGCAGTGACCAGTAGCCATTTTTTTTTTCTGTTTTTCTCTGATTCTTCTTTCTTATCAGGACGTAAGTATCATCACTTTAAATTTGATTATCAGCGTAATATTACATTTTGAGGAATAAAAACAAATAAAATGACCAGCACAAACTGCTATTTGCATTGAGATACACGAAATCATCTTATGCCACTTTTGACAAACTTTGTTTTGTTTGCTGTTCTTTACGTATTTTCGGCGTAATACTATATCAAACGTTTTGGTAAAAATTTGTTTGACCACATCCATCCTTTTGGATTTGTACGTTATAGCGATTTTACACTAGATAAAACCCCGACTTAAGGTTTCACCACTCTCAAATGGTATTATTTGTATAGAATTGGGTGATGATGGCAAATAATTTCATTTTAATCGTTTTCTGTTTCCTTTGATTCGTCGTTATCTTCAGATTATCATGATTGTCACTATCAAAATGATTTTGTGTGTGAATTTCAACTTAACGAAAAATAACAAATAGCATGACGTGGTGATATCCAGATATATGCTCGGCGATAATTAAAAGAAAATACAATATCTATTTTTTTTTCAAACTATACTTCGGCTTCATAGATTATAAAGAGCACACAATGAAAAATGGAGACGGGAAGATATGTCAACAATTTCCAATAATTATGTTCATAAGCAATGGAGTGAACATTTTGTTAATAACATCAATTTCATAATTTTTGACCGGTTCCTAGAGTTATTCGTTTTGTTTAGGTCTTAGGTATTACGATATCTTGTCGTGAGATCTATGGAAAATGCGTGTTCAGGCAAAATCAAATCCTCTTTAATTGGTTTATACTCTCAGTCTGATTTTATGTATGATAGTACCGTTGTTGAAATGAAAAAAAAATAACTACTCGTTGATTATATAATTACAAAAAATATAGTTACAAAAAAATATGTTCGTTTGTTATTGCTCTCTGCCGTCCAGTGTATTATTACCATTAATTATACAAAAATGATAAAGCGTTTTTCTGATTGACCAAAATCATCCTTTCCTATCGTAGATTACAAGGAGTAACTCGATATATTACGTGGAAGAGGAGTCACCACACACAAAACAAAAATTACAAAAATTAAGTTTAAGAAAATGTAAAATACGAACTCCACAATTAATTGTGTAAATTTGACCTAAGAAGTAAATTTTACAAATGTTATGTAAACTATATTTGCATAACATTTTTTGTAGATTTTACCAAACATGTAAATTTTACAAATATTATGTAAATCATTAGGTTATGTAAAATAGGAACTCCACAATTTGCTGTGTAAATTTTACCTAAGAAGTAAATTTTACAAATATTATGTAAATCATTTTGTTAAAAAGGAACTCCACAATTTGTTGTGTCATTTTTACCTAAGCAGAAAATTAATATTATGTAAATCATTATGTTGAACATTATGTTGAATAGGAAATTCATTTTTTTTCATAAATACTGCCTAACCAAATGTTTTGCCCCCAAATAATGGAAAACATTTGTTTAACAAGAACTTGTATAAATTTTACATGATAAACAGGAATACAAGTATTATGTAAAACGTTACATGTGTGCAATTGCACAATATGTAACAAAGATGTACGGTGTTTATAATTTATATAAAAAATTGACGTTGATAATTACAATAGACACTGTTTAGCAAAACGCATAAGCGTACCGCAGGGGATGTCTCGGGTGTTCAGACATCCCCTATATTAGTCTAGGGACGTGAACAAATATTAATTTTGCCCAGGCGCGGTTCGGTACGGGGGGGGGGGGGGGGTTGGTGGGCTTTGGGGGCTTGAGCCCCCCAAGAATTGCTCAAGCCCCCCAAAAAAATTTTCGGACAAAAAGTGTTTTACAATGAAAATATTAGTATATAAACTGAAGCGATCTAGCAAAGATGAAATATTGATAGAAAGAAGTAATAAAAATGTTGAAGTATGTATTTACCATGCCCAGAAACAAGTCTTTTTAACACATATTTTCAAAAAATTTCCTACTCCTGCTCGGTCGCTTCACTCCCTCCACTACACATTTACATTTTTAAACATAGGTCTACTTACTGTACATCTTCTTGAAATCCTGACAACAACCCTTATAATATTTTTTCTTTAAATATACCTTTAAAATATGTATTTACTGTGCTTGGAAACATGTCTTTGCTACGTGTATTTCAAAAAATTTCTTGCCGTGGGTTCCTCATCCCAAACTCGTCCTCCACCCTCACAAAAGTATAAATACCCAATTACGGTTTTTCACATACTTCCTGAACATTTTTTTTTTTGAAATCCTGAATCTTCATCAGATAAACCCACAGCCGTAGCAAGGGGGCATACTAGGGCCATCCCCACCCCCTATTCAACAGATAAAAAAATAATGAATAAAATATAAGTCACAGAAAAATCACGGCACAGACGCAGGTGCGTCAATGCATTTTTCGGATAAGGGGGAGGGGGCAATATTTTCATTGGCGTGGAAACAAAATGTCAAAATTTTCGGCGCGCTCCACCCGCAAAATTGCAATACAAGCAAGCAACTTCTCGCGCAAGGCGTGTCGTAAAATCAAATATTGTGTAATAGTTCAATGGTTTTGTAGTTCCTTGCGCTATTCTTGCATTTCGTTTTAAGAATGATTTAATTTTTCCATTCTTTTGAGGGGGGGGGCAAAAGTAAGAAAAAGTCAAAATTGCAGAATTGCAATAATACATTATGCTGACAATTTGTTCACAAAGGGCGCAAAAAAAATGAACATTGTGTAAGTTTAATGGTTTTGTAGTGCTTTGCGCTATGCTTGCATTACGTTTCAATAATGATTCAATTTGTCAATTTTTTTTGGCAGGGGAGGGGCAAAAGTAAGGAAAATGTCAAAATTTTCGGCGCGCAGAATTGCAATAATACATATGTTAACCATTTTTCTCACAAAGCGCGAACAAAAAACAAAAACATTTGTGTAGGTTTAATGGTTTTGTAGTGTCTTACGTTGCTTGTGAAACATATCATTTTTCCTTTTTTTTTGGGGGGGGGGGAGCAACACAATATGTCACAGTATGTCTGCCCCAATATTTTCATTGGCGTGCATGGTAGTAAAATGATATACAATTAATGGGTTAGCAGTGCGTACGCTGCTTTTTAAACATATCATTTTTCAATTTATCAGTTTTTGGGGGGAGGGGCAAAACAATATGTTTGCCCCAATATTTTCAGTGGCGTGGTTATAAAGTGTGAAAAATTTCGGCGCGCTACGCGCGCAACATTGCAATGTCGGCTGGCAATTACTCACCCGAGGGACCGGCGCGAAGCAAAATTGAATATTGTGTAAGTTTAATGGTTTTGTAGTACCTTGCACTACTATTTAAACATATTCTTGCAATATATTGTAAGAATTTTGCAATTTGTTTACTCTTTAGTAGGGGTATAAGTAAAAAAAAAACCCGTCACGTTCTGCATAGGGGGTGATCCCTCACTCGTCCTCCCCACATAACAATAAGCTACTTTTCCATGCAGCAAATAGGTCTAAACATAAATGTGATTATACGGGCATTAATCAGATATTGTGATAAATGAAAATGTGCCCCCCGCAAAACAAATACAATATGATAATCTCGCTAATTGAAAAAAAATTCACGTAAAAATGCAAATATTGTTGTCTAATTAGCCAAAATAACGAAATGAAAGTGGATGAAATATTCGGATTGATTTGTCACTAAAGGGAGCCAAAGATATAGATTTTTTAAGGTGAAAATGCATTTTTTTTTCTTAGCCTGGGAGGAGAACCCCCTCCCAGACACTCCCCAAAGCTATCCCAATTCTACAAAAAATAAAAAAACATGGAAAACAAATAACCGACCTACGACCCCCTGTGTTTTGTTTGTTTGTGTGTTTTTCTTGTTTGTTTCGTTTTTTTTTTGGGGGGGGTATGTTCCTTCACTTAGTCATTCCTCCACGTCTGCCCCCCCCCCCCCTATTGAGTCAATATACCCGTAAAATATCATGTTACCATGCCTAGAAAACACCTCTTTTATGTTTTTTTTATTCTAACGTGGGAGAACCCCCCACCTCAAACACACACTCCGCCCGCTCAGTCGTTTCGCTCCCTCGCTAGTATGAATGCTCACATACAGTCTTTCAAATAGGTCCTACTTCCTGTGGGCCAACAACTTTTTGAAATCCTGACTGCAATCCATCTTTATAAAATATATAGCAATTTACCATGCCCAGAATCACGTCTTTTCTATGCGTATTTTCAAAAAGTCCATACCGTGGGAGGCGGGGATCCCCCCCCCCATCCTCCCCCCACTCGGTTGCTTCGCTCCCTCGCATGTTTCCGTCAAGCCCCCCTGTAGCCCCCCGAAAAATTTTTGCTCCAGAACCGCGCCTGATTTTGCCCTTTAGGATTTAGCTGTTTATAAATTACGGCAAAGACAAAGCCCCGGTGATACTCTAACTTAACTGCAATTACCGTTACTGCGCCAGCTAGTATCGAAGCCCGTTCGGACTGGCGCAGTAATACATACGCCCTGCCTAGAAACAGTAACGGTTACTTATGTTAACTGTTAACTTTACTCACACTGTGGCTGCCATGGACTCGAGTTAAGCGAGTGCGGATGAAATCATATTTCAAACACGATAATCTACTGAACTTAGAGATCTATGCATTTTTAATATTTCTAAAGAACAAAGTAAAATGCTGAACTTACCCTCAAAATTCTCAATGAAGTCTTCTAGGCCCCACTCTTTCAATAAATTTGACAACTAAGGGGCCTGAGCAACGCAACGTTTTAATTTGATTATATAGCGTGTTTTGCGAACGCTGCGATAACATACCCGGGCCCCGGACGGATCAACTAGCGTAGCTCTAATGCGTAACCCTCATTAGCCTCGCCGAAAATACAACACGTGCGTAGAGCTAGTGCTAGTGCAGCAGCTAGCTGTTAAAGTGATAGGCTAACATTGTGGAGCTTCATTTTAAAAAATTGTCAAACTTTGATATCTGAGCTATATAGTAGTTTTCAACTGGACAAATAAACATCCTAGAATATAAAAGTTCGGAAAGTTACACTGCCAATGGCAAGTTATGCATGAATAAACAATTAAAACTCGGGGCGAGTTTTAATAGCCAAGGTGTACACACAGTGTCTATGGGAGGAAATGGGCAAGTGCATCTGGTCAACTTACGATTTTCACTTTTTTACAGCACTTAATAATCATTTTGAAATACAACTATATCAGGGCTTCATTTTTAGACCTCATCAAAGACACTGGTAGCATGGGGAATCATGTGGCTCAGATTTTTTTTAACTGTGGTAAATGTTAGCCAATACCTTTAAGGAGCAGGTACAGCGAAAAAAAAATATACAAAACGGGTCTATCCTGAAAAATACTGGATCCCAGGGTACTCACGAGTCACGGTGGCTGCGGTGTCGTCAGTCATCTTCGTTCCGTATCCGTTAGGTCCGTTGTAGCCCGCTACATGTGTTGCAGTAAACCAGGCAGTGTGTGATAGAACAGTCAGCCGATCTGTGACTTGTGAGTTGGAATCTCCGAGGTTGTTATGAAGAATTTAAACTAACTCTAATGCTTTCTGCTTTCTGGGGTCAGGTGTCATTCCGTCTCCCTGTTCCGTCTAAGAAGTGGGACGCACAGATCTCCAAAAGACCAGTTTATATGAGTTGGCATTGTAAACTTGTCACAAGTAAATTCATAAAATTTAAATTATCAAATGGATTGCTGGCGCGCAGCGTATCTTGTTCACTCGCGCAATGCAATGCCGTAAGGAGGCTCTCGCGCATTCACGAGCACGTACCTGATACGATGCTGTTACGGTAGCTGCCTACCTTCCTTAACCCACAGGCATATGTGCCAATTTCGTCAATGCAATGTGCGATCGTGGGGCTTGGTATCGTCCTTCACGGCCCTGGGCTCCTGTCCTGGGCTCCCGAATGCATGCGATTTTGAGGCCTGGTAATTACCCCTTATTGCATTTTGAGCATGATTTTACATTAATTTGAAGGCAATTTGACAAAACTGCGGAAATATTTTATATACTACATGCAGTATATAGGCCTAAAGGTTATTTCATAGATAAAATTTATCTTCTACCAAACAGTTTGCCAAAACTGAAGTTTACATAAAGAAATATGAAGTAAAAACGCTCCTGTTTTACGTAAAAATTTTACGTAATGTGGCACTTTGTTTTGGCAATATAGGACTGCATTTTACATAAATAGTGTCCAGTGATTCTTACACAAAATTTTACATTTTGAATGACACATTACATAAAACATGTATTTTTAACATATGTTTTGTAAAATATTGTAAAGATTACAAAAGAAAGTTAACATAATGAAATATTAAGTAAAAACGCATCTGTTTTCGTACAGATTTTTTTACTTACGATGCACTTCGTTTTTGCAATATACATTTTACATAAATAGTGTTTGGTAATTTTTACATTTGTTTTTTTCATTTTGAATGACACATCACATAAAACATGTATTTTTAATGCGTTTTGTAAAATATTGCATAATAATATAAATTTGCGAAATTTTTACAAAAAATAAGTTAAATAAACTACAAATGAAGTTTACATAATGAAATATTTTTTTTCTCTGTGCAGTAGCAAATAATTATGTTCACATGTAGCGTAAACATCAGTGCACTAACGTCAATTGAATACAATTTTTTTCTGTTTTTCTCTGATTCGTCTGCCTTATCAGGACGTAAGTATCATCACTTTCAATTTGATTAACAGCGTAAAATTACATTTTGAGGAATAAAAACAAATAAAATGACCAGCACATACTGCTATTTGCATTGAAATAATAAAAGAAATCACCGTATGCCACTTTGTTTCGTTTGGTGTTCTTTACGTATTTTCGGCGTAATATTATTCCGAACAATTTAGTCAAAAATTGTTTGTTACGTTATAACGAGATTATACAAGATAAAACGCCGACTTAAGGTTCTACCACTCTCAAATGTTATCATTTGCATAGAACTGGGTGAATATGTCAAATAATTTCATTATAATCGTTTTCTGTTTCCTTTGAATCGTCGTTATCTTCAGATTGTCATGATTGTTACCTCAAAATGATGTTTTTGTTGTGTGAATTTTGCTCACCGATTATTAAAAAAAAATATCTCATTTTGTTATGAAGTTTTTCGTTTTGTTTAGGTCTTGGGTATTACGATATCTTGTCGTGAGGTCTAAAGAAAATGCGTGTTCAGGCAAAATCAAATCGTCTTTAAATGGTTACTACTGTCAGTCCGATTTTATGTATGATAGTACCGTTGTTGAAATGAGGATAAAATAAATGCCCGCTGATTGCATTGTTACAAAAAATTCTTCGTTTATTATTGCTTTCGGACGTCCAGTTTATTATTACCACTCATTTTAAAAGAATGATAAAAAGTTTGTCTGAATGAGCAAAATCAACCTTTCCTATCGTAGATTACAAAGAAAATACAAGAATACAAGATATAGAATAGAGTAAACGTCGGTGCACTAATGTCAATTTAATACTTTTTTTCTATTTTTCTATGATTCTTCCCCCTCACCAGTTGGTAAATATTATCACTTTCAGTTTGATTTTAAGTGTAATATAACCTTTTGACGAATGGAAAGAAATAAAATGACCAGCAGACACTGATATCTGCGTGGCGATAATAAAAAAAAGTCACCTTATGCCACTTTTTAAGAACTTTGATTCGTTTGCTGTTCTTTGCGGATGTCTGGAGGAATATTATACCAAACGTTTTGGTGAATATTTTGACCATATCAATCCTTTGGCTTTGTACATTGTAAGGAGAGTTTATGAAGTAAAGCATCGACTTAAGGTTTCACCACTCTCAACTAACATTTCTGTATACATTTGGGTAAATATGTCAAATAATATTATTACATGTATAATGTATTTTTTTTTCTATTATTTGTCGTTGTCATGAGATTGTCGTGATTGTCACTATCCAAATGATTTATTTATTTTTTTTGGTGTGTTAAATGAGAATATGTTAAGTGAAAAAAATAAGGCATCCAATCGTTAGTCGTTGTCATCAGGTTGTCATTGTTCCCACTATTTTTTTTGGTTTTTGGTGTAACATTACCTTTCAGAGATTAAATAAAATGACAATGACACATACTGATATCTTCTCGCTGATATTAAAAACATTGCAATATGTCATTCTCAAAAAAAAATGTTGAGCTGTATTGTTTTTTTTTATATCATTCCTGATTTCTCAAAGTATGCATTAGCTTTACAAACATATACGACTACTCACAGACAAGAACATAAGTTATTTATATTCATGTTCATAACCAACTGAATAAATATCTGTTCCTTATCATTGTTCGTTGGCATTACAAGCTTAGAAATCAGGTTAAGTGTGAATTTACGTATGATAGTACGTGGAGGTGGCGTCAGGTTATAAGATGATATTTCGAAGATTATATCATTGTTACTAAATAAAATCTCTTGGTTTGTTATTGCTTTCTGACATCCAGTGTATTATTGTCACACACTAAGTAAGAATGATAAAAGGTTTGTCTGATTGACCAAAATCATCGTTTCCTCTCGTAGATTACAAAGAGTATACTCGATATAACACGTAGAAGAGCAGTCACCAGAACCAATTATTTATGTTCGCATACAATAGAACAAACATCAGTGCACCAACTTCAAATTAATACTTTTATCTGTTTTCTCTGATTCTTCCTCCTTATCAGAACGTAAGTATTATTACTTTTAAAGATTGTGTCAGGGATGTGCAAGTCCATTACTTCCCTTCATTACCAATACCAAACGGTAGTTTAGTACTTACAAACGGTGTGTTGAAAGTCTGAGATCCATACGTCATGAATTTGTTATTTTATGAGAAAAAATAATAACGACATGTTACCAGAATGTTGTTCTTTCCGTGAGTTTCAATTTTGCTCAAATTGCGAATCGCGGCGGAGCGCACTGATTGGTTAAACGCTAACCTCCGCACGACGTTTGGCCTAACGGCTGATCGGACAATTTTGGAACGGCACGTGCACGTTTGACGTCGCGGATTTTTTTAAATTGCTAGCCAGTCATTTGAAAAAGGATGAAGTTTAACCGTCCAGATTTTCACCAAAACTCAATATTTTACCCCAAGTCTCTATGAGAGGTGTTTATATATATTAATCTTCACATTGGATATGATTTCAGCTGATTTGATTCATATAGATGTTTTTTGACGTGCAAATCAATGAAACAATCTTTAATTTGATTGCATGTGTAATATGACCTTTTGACGAATAACAAGAAATAAAATGATCGGCACACACTGATATCTGCGTGGGGATAATAAAAGTAATCACCTTATGTCACTTTTGACAAACTTTGATTCGTATGCTTTTCTATACGTATTTTTGGCGTAATATTATTCCAAACGTTTTGGTAAAAAATTGTTTGACCACATCCATCCTTTGGCTTTGTACGTTATAACGAGAGCATACAAGATAAAACGCCGACTTAAGGTTCCAAAACTCTCTGAAATTTTATTATTCGCATAGGACTGCGCGAATGTATCAAATAATTTCAGTATAATCGTTTTCCGTTTCCTTTGATTCGTCGTTGTCTTCAGATTTAATGGTTGTCACTATCAAAATGATGATTTTGTTGTGTGAATTTTGACTTAACGAAAAATAAGAAATAGCACGACGGCGTCATATCCTGATACGTACTCGCCGATAATTAAAAAAAATATATATTTTTTTTCAAACTATACTTTGGCTTCATAGATTATGAAGAGCACACAATGATTAGATTTCGTCAGAATCTGTCTTCTTCTTCTTCTTTTTATTGATGATTCGCGTAACCGCAAATCACCATTGATTTCGTCAAAATCTTCCTTCTTCTTCGTGTTTCTTCTGACCATTTCTTGTGCATCAGATATATTAAGAGCGACATCGTCAATCATCTTGTAACTTTGCATAGTTATATTACGTGTCAACACCTCGTTACAACATTTTGTCAGTGTGGTCACTTGCCCGTGAAGTCATCTGTGACGTCATTTGTTAAAAAGTTAGAGTTAACCTACATTTGCGATATCTCAAGCTGGCAGTCGAATAAAACAACCAAAATTGGCAGAGGTCAAGTAAAGGTCACGGGTCAACTTTTGGACCTAATCACGTGTGCGCGCGCATCAAAGTTTTAAAGGGTTCCAAAATACTTTTTGTTTACATAACTATATGTTTCAGGTCATTTGGAGCATTTTGGTGCGCGCGCGTACGCGCGCGTTTTTCACCCGCACCCGTTTCACTAGGGAATAACGTGTTTTTTTTCGATGATTTTGGATGTCTAACTGAATTCTACATCATTTAGAACCCTTTCCCGTCCACCAGAACCCACAATTTCGCTTACACGCCCGAAAAACGTAAATGCGCGACAGATAATTCTCATCAAACATTATTATAAAATTCGACATGCACGTACGGGTGCGTCGTGACGCACGCACGGCATGTGATTAGCACCAGTATTGACCTTTGACTCAGTTAATGTGTACGAAGTTTGGTATTCTTATTTGGCTCCATTATGAGATATACACGAAATACAATTTTTTCTGTGTGACGTAAGATGACCCGGGTCACGCAGATAACAAACTGGAACAAGGAATTTCATTCAAAGGTATATGGTGTAACCATAAGGCGCGGCACGCAGGAGAAGCGTACGCCACGTCGAATGTGTTTGCGATAATTTTGGTTTCTGCGTGGATGGGAATTGTTCAAATGCGTAGACTTCAGTTAGACATTAAAATCATTGGAAAAAAAAACGTTATTGGTCGGGAGAGGGGTGCGACGAAAGGCGCGTACGCGCACACGCAAATGCTCTAAATGACCTGGAAATAAGTATCGTTAAAAAAAGTCATTTTGAAATTGATTGTTTTATTTGGGCGGAAGGCTGAGTATTACAATCTAAGGTTAACTATAATTTTACAAATGACGTCATAGATGACGTACGACAGTACGCACACTGAAAAAATTGTGGCGAGGTTTTGACTGAGCCAATAATATTTTAGTACAAAGTGATTGACGATGGGCGTTAATGAGCATATCTTGAAACAAGAAATGGTCGGAAAGAAACACGAATAAGAAGATTTTTGACGAAATACTATGGTGATCGCCGTTACGTGGATCACCAATAATAATGGATTTAATTCGTCTGTAGACGAATTGTGGATCCGCGTATTCGTCAAATACATACTGGTAACGAGATAGCAACAATCTATGCCGTAGCATTGCTCGTTTAAATCTGTGTTTTTTCACACATTAATTCTGTATCAAACATCTAAATTCTTTAAAAATAAACAAAAATCGACGTGCGCGTACGCGTTCGTCTGTCGGCGAGATTATGGTAGCAACTAGTATGACATTTTGTAATGAAAGTTATGTGGGGCCAAGTTTAGTATATCTTCTTGACCCAGTCAATGGGAAATTGGACGAATGATTTTTTTTTCATTATTGACGTGAAGATTACGTCACCACTGTTTGGCATTAAACTGATCCTGATATTAACCTACTTATCATGCTATCAGAATAAGACAATATGAGTAAAGGCCATCGTTAATTGTAGAGAGTTGTAATGATTTAAATTAAATGCGAACATGCGCGCACTCTACGGTTAGCACCAGTGATGACCTTTAACTGAAGTTAAAGACACTATATAACAGTGTGAGGCCTTATTAAAAAATTTGTCAAAGCCTTGACTTCTGACATATCTGGTGTGTTTGGGATGGACAAATAACAGCCTTGAAAATGAGTTTAGGACAGTTATGCTGTCCTAATACAATATATGCAGATTCAAATTGCACATTAATTTTCCTATCGGTGATAGGAAATTCCTCAAAGCAGTCTATGGGAGAAAGTCTGAATGGTCTCTCAATGATTTACTTTTAAAGCATTACTGATCGTTTTAAACTACATTTTTTCAGGGCTTGCATTTTTTAGACCATGTCAGAGACTAAGACAGGTAAGCCAAGGGACTCATGCACTCGATTTTTTAAACTGGTAACACGTTGTACGTGCCTTAATGTGTACACGTTTGGTCTCTTACTCTCTCCAGTTATGAAATATGGACAAATTTGCTTTTTGTTGTGACGTCATAGATGAGTCACAACCCTTGCATGGCGCAATGATGCCTAAAATCTAATCTACGATCATATGCTATTAGGATAAGCAACAAAAAGTTTGGGTCACGTTAATTCTACAGAGTTTAATGAGGATTTAAAAACAATGCTAGTCCATCACTCTACGCGCGCGATGCGC
>JZLH01S0622199.1:13865-40242 GCA_001188425.1 Eucidaris tribuloides | reverse complement strand
CGCATGCGCGCGTAGTGATTGACGAGCATTGTTAAATCCGTCATTAACTCTGTAGAATTAACGGTGACCCAAACTTTTTGTTGCTTATCCTAATAGCATATGATGCGTAGATTAGATTTTAGGCATCATTGCGCATGCCAAGTGGTTGTGACGTCATCTATGACGTCACAAACAAAAAGCAAATTTTGTCCATATTTCATAACTGGAGATGAGTAAGATGACCAAACTTGGTACACATTAAAGGCACTGTATAACAGTGTTACCAGTTTAAAAAATCTGAGCTGCATGATTCCCCTTGCTACCTGTGTCTCTGACATGGTCTAAAAATGAAGCCCTGAAAAAATTGTAGTTTAAAACGATCAGTAAGTGCTTTAAAAAAGTTAAAATCATTGAGAGACCATTCCAGCTTTCCCCCATAGACTGCTGTGTTGCAGAATTTCCTATCACCCGATAGGAAATTAATGTGCCAATTTGAATCTGCAGATATTGTACTAGGGACAGCATAACTGTCCAAACTCATGTGTTCTAAGGTGTTTATTTGTCCATCCAAACACTACCAGATATGTCAGAAAGCAAGGTTTGACAATTTTTTAAATAAGGCTTCCACACTGTTATATAGTGTCTTTAACTTCAGGTTAAAGGTCATCACTGGTGCTAACCGTATGCGTGCGGGCGTGTTCGATTTGAATTTTAAAATCAGTTACAACTCTCTACAATTAACGATGGCCTTTACTTCATATTGCTTATTCTGATAGCCTATGATAAGTAGGTTAGATATCAGGCATCAGTTTATATGCCAAACAGTGGTGACGTAATCTATCACGTCATAATGAAAAAAAAAACGTATTTCGTCCATTTCCCATGACTGGGGTCAAGACAGATAACTAAACTTGGCCCACAGTAACTTCATTACAAATGTCATTACTAGTGCTACCCATAATCGCGCCCGACAGGACGAACGCGTACGCGCACGTCGATTTTTTTTATTTTTTAAAGAATTTTAGATGTTTGATACAGAATTAATGGTGAAAAGGAACAGATTTAAACGAGCAATGCTACGTCATAGATTGTTGCTATCTCTTTACAGTATGTGATTGGACCGAATACGCGGATCACCAATTCGTCTCAGTGACGAATTAAAGTCCATTTTATTATTGGTGATCCACGTAACGGCGGATCACCATAGATTTCGTCAAAATCTTTCTTATTCGTGTTTCTTTCCGACCATTTCTTGTGTTCAAGATATCTCATTAACGCCATCGTCAATCACTTTGTAACTTAGAATAGTTATGGCTCATGTCAATACCTCGCCACACAATTTTTGTCAGTGTGGTCACTTGTCTGTGACGTCATCTATGACGTCATTTGTAAAAAGTTATAGTTAACCTATAATTGTAATATCTCAAGCCTTCCGCCAAATAAAACAATCAATTTCAAAATGACTTTTTGTTAACAGTACTATATGTTTCAGGTCATTTAGAGCATTTTGGTGTGCGCGTACGCGCCCGTTTTTTCGCTCGCACCCCTCTCCCTACGGAATAACGTTGTTTTTTCCAATGATTTTGAATGTCTAACTGAATTCTACGTCATTTAGAACAATTTCCCATCCACCAGAACCCAAAATATCGCAAACACATTCGACGTGCGCGTACGCGTTCGTCCTGCCGTGCGCGCGCTTATGGTTAGCACCAGTTATGACCTTTGAGATGAAATTCCTTTGTTCCAAGTTTGGTTATCTGCGTTGACCCGGTCATCTTTGACGTCACACAGAAAAATTGTATTTCGTGTATATCTCATCAATGGAGCCAAATAAGAATACCAAACTTCGTACACATTAACTTGAGGTCAAAGGTCAATACTGGTGCTAATCACATGCGTGCGTGCGTCACGACGCACCCGTACGTGCATGTCGAATTTTATAATAATGTTTGATGGAGAATTCTGGGTGAATGGGACAGGTTTGAACAGGCAATGATACATCATGTGCATTGTGACAATCTCTTTAGATTTAATGATCGCAGCGAATACGCGGATCACCAATTCGTCTTAGTGACGAATTAAAGTCTAGTTTCCAATATTTTTTTCATAAGCAATAGAGTGAACATCTTTTCAATAATATCAATTTCATAATTTTTTTAACGGTTCCTAGAGTCATTCGTTTTGTAAAGGTCTTGGGTATTAAGATATCTTGTCGTGAGGTCTATAGAAAATGCGTGTTCAGGCAAAATCAAATCGTCTTTAATTGGTTAATACTCTCAGTCTGATTGTTTTGTATGATAGTACCGTTATTCAAATGAAGAGAAAATAACTGCTCGCTGATTATATAATTGTAACAAAAAAAATCTGCTCGTTTGTTTTTCCTTTCTGAAGTCCAGTGTATTATTACCATTAATTATACAAGAATGATAAAAAAGTGTTTCTGATTGACCAAAATCCTCCTTTCCTATAGTAGATTACAAGGAGTATACTCGATATAACACGTAAAAGAACAGTCACCAGTAGCAAATATTTATGTTCGCATATACCGAGTGTCCCAGAAAAAAATGATACACTTTTAAAATGGCCCCAAAATTAAAAATTCTTCCGTATTTTTAAAAAATATTTAATAGTATGGAAAGCTGAAAGTCACTTCTTTCATAAGACACCAAAAAGTCTGAAATTGGTTTATGCTTGAGTGAGCACTGCCCACCTTTGTAAAGGACATGAAAATAAGGTTCGCAGGAATTGGCTATCCACTGTTAACAGATTCAAGCTCTCTTTCATTATGTGTGGAGCTAGGTGGGGATTGGGATATGAACATTAAAGATCTTAATGACTGAAAACAAGAAAGACTACCATATTGGGGTGAAGGATTCGTTGGTAGTGGGGTGAGGTAGTGGTAGGGTAGGGAGTGGTGGGATGGTGGGAGTGGTAGGGGTGTGAGGGTGGTGTGGATGTGGAATATAGCGGTGGTGTAATATGGGTTGGTGGGAGTGGAGGGGATCAGGGTGGCGGGGTTTCTGTAATTCTAACACCACCTCTACCCACCAACACCACCTCTCCCACCACCCCTACACACCACACCCACACAATCCCATACACCGCCACCCCACATCCCACCACCCCATCCCCACATCCCACCACCCCACACCCCAATCACCCCCATACATCACCACCCCCGTACCCGACCACCCAACTACTCCTTCACCCCAATACGGAGGTCTTTGTGTTTAGTCACTAAATCCCCACCTAACTCCACACATAATCCGAGAATTCTTGTATCTTTTGTAACAATTCACTCACAATGGATAACTAATTCCTGCACAACCTAATTTTCATGTCCTTTACAAAAGTGGGCAGTGCTCACTCAAGCATGAACCAATTTCAAACTTCTTGGTGTCATATAAAAGAAGAATCTTTCGGCTTTCCAATATATAAATATTTTTCAAAAAAACGAGATAATTTTTTATTTGGGGGCTATTTTAAAAGTGTATCGTTTTTTTCTGGGACACTCGGTAGAGTAAACATCAGTGTACTAACGTCAATTAAATATTTCTTTGTCTGTTTTTCTCTGATTTTTCTTTCATATCAGCACGTAAGTATCATTATTTTTAATTTGATTACCAGCGTAATATTACATTTTGAGGAATAAAAAGAAATAAAATGACCTGCACATATTGTTATTTGCATTTAGATAAAAAAAAAAATCACCGTATGCCACTTTTGACAAACTTTGTTTCGTTTGCTGTTCTTGTCGTGAGGTCTATAGAAATGCGTGTTCAGGGAAAATCAAATCGCTTTTAATCGGTTACTACTCTCAGTCCGATTTTATGTATGATAGTACCGTTGTTGAAATGAACAGAAAATAACTGCTCGCTGATTATATTGTTACTATAAGTCTGTTCGTTTGTTATTGCTTTCTGACGTCCAGTGTATTATTACTAATCATTTTAAAAGAATGATAAAAAGTTTGTCTGATTGAGCAAAATTATCCTTTCCTATCGTATATTACAACGAGAATACAAGAATACAAGATATAACACGTAGAAGAGCAGTCACCAATAGCAAATATTTCTATTCGCATAGAATAGAGTAAACATCATTGCACTAACGTCAATGTAATACCTTTTTTTTTCTATGTCTAATCCTCTTCATCAGTTGGTAAATATTAACACTTTCAGTTTGATTGTAAGTGTAATATAACTTTTTGACGAATAAAAAGAAATAAAATGACCAACACACGCTGATATCTGCGAAGCGATAATAAAAGAAATCACCTTATGCTAGTTTTGACCAACTTTGGTTCGTTTGCTGTTTTTTGGGGATGTCTAGAGTAATATTATACCAAACGTTATGGTGAATATTTTGGACCACATCATTCCTTTGGCTTTCTACATTGTAAGGAGAATATACAAAGTAAAGCATCGGCTTCACGTTTCACCAGTCTCAAATATTATTTTCGTATGCAACTGGGTAAATACGTCAAATAATATCATTACGTGTATAATGTGTTTTTTTTTCTATTATTCGTTGTTGACATGTGATTGTCGTGATTGTCACTAACCAAATGATTTTCTGTGTTAAATCAAAATATGTTAAGTGAAAAAAAATAAGGCATCCAATCTTTAGCCGTTGTAATCTGGTTGTCATTGTGTCACAGTTTTTGGTGTGATATTATATTTCAGAGATTAAATAAAATGAAGATGACACACTGATATCTCCTCGCTGATAATCAAAAAATTGCAATGTGTCATTCTCAAAAAAAAATGTTCAGTTATCTTGCTTTCTTATATCATTCCTGATTTCTTAAAGTATGGGTTAGCTTTACAAGTATGAAAGACAACTCACAGACAAGAAGATATGTCATTAATATTCATGTTCCTTAACAACTTAGTATATATCTATTCATTTTTAATAATTACTTTATTACCTCGTTACCGTTCCTTATCATTTTTTGTTCTAATTAGAAGGTTAGAAAGAAGGTTAAGTTATTAAATCTTTTAAGTGTGAATTTAATGAATTTACGTATGATCGTGAAGGTGGCGTCAGGTATCAGTTCGATGTTTATATCATTGTTACTTAATAGCATCTCTTGGTTTGTTATTGCTTTCTGACGTCCAGTGTATTATTGTCACTCTCTTAAGGCATTGTATAACAATGTTTCCAGTTTAAAAAATCTGAGATGCATGATTCTCCATGCTGCCAGTGTCTAAATGAGGCCATGAAAAAAAAAATGCATTTTAAAACGATAATTAAGTGCTTTAAAAAAGTAAAAATCATTGAGAGACCGTTCCAGCTTTCCCCCATAGACTGTGTTTGCAGATTATCCTATCTGCCTGATAGAAAATTACATGTCGCAATTGTCGTATCTTCACATATTTACTAGTGGAGCAATAACTGTTCCAAAACTTTTTGTTTTCAAAGTGTTTATTTGTCCATTCAAACACTGTCAGATATGTCAGATAGCAAAGTTCGACAATTTTTTAAACGTGTCTTCCACAGTGTTATATAGCGTCTTAAAGTTAAAATGATAAAAAGTTTGTCTGATTGACCAGAATCATCCTTTCCTCTCGTAGATTACATTGAGTATACTCGATATAACACGTAGAAGAGCAGTGGCCAGTAGCGATTATTTATGTTCGCATGCATAATTATCAGTGCACCAACGTCAAATTAATACCTTTTGTCTGTTTTTTTTCCTGATTCTTCCTTCTTCTCAGAACGTGAGTATTATCACTTTTAATTTGATTACAAGTGTAATATATCCTTTTGATGAATAAAAAGAAATAAAAGGACCAGTACATACTGATATCTGCGTGTAAATAATATAATAAATCGCCTTATGCAACTTGTGACAAACTTTCGTTCCTTTGCTGTTCTTTACGTATTTTCGGCGTAATATTATACTAAACGTTTTGGTAAAAATTTGTTTGACCACATCAATCCTTTGGCTTTGTACGTTATAACGAGAGTATACAAGTTAAACGCCGACTTAAGGTTTCACTACTGTCAAATATTATTATTCACATAGAACTGGGTGAATATATCAAATAATTTCATCATCGTTTTCCGTTTCCTTTGATTCGTCTTGGTCTTGAGATTATAATGATTGTCACTATTAACATGATCTTTGTGAATTTTCACTTCACGAAAAATAAGAAATAGCATGACGGCGTCATGTCCTGATATGTGCTCACCGACAGTTAAACAAAATCAAAACATCTCCTTTGTTATTGAGTTATTCGTTCTGTTAAGGTCTCGGGTATTAACACTTTGGGTGCTATCGGCGCACCGGTTCGCCGAGAAAACAATTGGTTCCATACCTTTTAATTTGAAAAATAAACGTCACTGAAATTCCTTGCAAAGATATTTTTCGTACAATGAAGACATGGTGGATGCAACTTAGTAGTTTACAAACTCTTGTCTTCATTGGATTTGGATTTTTCAAGGATTTTGGAAAGGTTATGAATATTAGAGCAAAACAGCCTAGCACCCAAAGTGTTAAGATACCTTGTCGTGAGGTCTATAGAAATGTGTGTTCAGGCAAATCGAATCGTCTTTGATCAGTTTATACTCTCAGTCCGATTTCATGTATGATAGTACCGTTGTTAAAATGAAGAGAAAATATCTTCTCGCTGATTATGTTACCAAAAAAAATCTCTTAGCTTATTATTACTTTCTGACGTCCACTGTATTGTTACCATGCATTTTAAAAGAATCATAAAAAGTTTGTCTCATTGAGCAAAATCATCCTTTCCTGCCGTATATTACAAAGAGAATACAAAAATACAAGATATAACACCTAGAAGAGCAGTCACCAGTAGCAAATATTTACATTCGCATAGAATAGAGTAAACAGTGCACTACCGTCAATTTAATACCCTTTTTTCTATTTTTCTGTGATTCTTCCTCATCAGGTGGCAAGTATTATCACTTTCAGTTTGATTGCAAATGTAATATAACCTTTTGACGAATAAAAAGAAATAAAATGACCAGCACACACTAATATCTGCGTGGCGATAATAAAATAAATCACCTAATGCCACTTGTCAGCAACTTTGGTTCGTTTGCTGTTCTTTTGGGATGTCTGGAGTAATATTATACAAAACGTTGTGGTAAATACTTTTGACCACATCATTACTTTGGCTTTGTACACTATAAGGAGAATATATACAGTTAGGCATCGACTTAAGGTTTCGCCACTCTGAAATATTATTTTCCGTATTTACTGGGTAAATATGTCAAATAATATGTTTAATGTTTCTTTTCTATTATTCGTCGTCATAACATTATCGTTATTTTCACTATCCAAATGATTTTGTGTGTGTGTGTGTGTTAAATGAAAATATTCTAAGTGAAAAAAAAAAGATTTTTAAAGCATTTTAATCGTTAGTCGTTGTCACCTAGTTGTCACTGTTTTTGGTGTAACATTACCTTTGAGTAATTAAATAAAATGACGACACATACTGGTATCTCCTCGTTGATAATCAAAAATTGCAACGTGTTATTCTCAAAAAGAAATATTCAGTTGTCTTGCTTAATCATATCATTCCTGATTTCTCAAAGTATGCGTTAGCTTTACAAGCATACAGGACAACTCACAGACAAGAAGAAATGACATTAATATTCATGTACTTAAACAACTGAATAATTACCTGTTCATTTCTAATAATAATTGTATTACCTCTGTGTCCGTTCCTTATCATTCTTTGTTCTTATTAGATGGTTAGAAATAAGGTTAAGCAATTAACACTTTTAAGTGTGATTTTACGTATGATAGTACGTGGAGGTGGCGTCAAGTATCTGTTCGATGATTATATCATTGCTACTAAAACAAAATATCTTGGTTTGTTATTGCTTTCTGACGTCCAGTGTATTATTGTCACACATTAAGTAAGAATGAGAAAAGTTTGTCTGATTGACCAAAATCATCGTTTCCTCTCGTAGACATTAGATAACCATCATTATACTCGATATCACATATAGAAAAGCAGTCACCCGTAGCAAATATTGATGTTCGCATACAATAGAGTTAATATCAGTGCACCAACGTCAAGTTAACACTTGTTATTTGTTTTTCTCTGATTCTTTCTCCTTATCAGAACGTAAGTATTATCACTAAATTAAAGGACCAGCACACACTGATGTCTGCGTGGCAGATGAGTTAATAGTAGAATTATTCTGGACTTTATACTGGACTCAATCACTTCTCTTTTTTTTGTAAATGATTATGGCTAAATACAGCAACTTCAACGATGCACTCTCAGTGGTTTAATTGTTTTTTAACAGCTTGTATTTTTTAATCACTTGATACATTTTTCTCTTTTTATATATCTCTTTTTTGTGTTTTCTAATTTGTGTGGTCTATTTACATGACTCTGCAATTTCCCTGTTTTTGTTGTAGCAAACCAGTTAAAAAATAATGAAAGTGGTTTACAATGCATTTTATGTTTCGCCTGGACGCACACATTATGTGTGGGTATCGATAAAAAAGCAATATGATGATATAAATTATGACTTTCTAGACTGACAATGTACAAAATGCCTCTTTCAGTCCTTACCGTTTCCTGACTTGTTATATGGTGATGATCATGGCACTGAAGTAACAACTCTGAAGGAATTTTTAACTCGAATGAATTCTGGATATACGTCTGAAGTATCATTGCATCACGACCAACTTAAAATTGATGGTTTTAAATGTACTCATCTTAACGTTCGTAGTCTGTATCGAAATTTTGACGAAATTAGAATGTTTGTTCATAAGAATGATATTCATATATTGGCCTTAAATGAGACACTTTTAGACAATTATATAACTGAAAATAAATTGTACATTCGAGATTACGACCTCATCCTGAAAGATCGAAACCGTAACGGAGGTGGTGTAGCTGTTTCATCCGTAGTCACATTAATTATCAATTGATAAATTCCGATTTGCTTGATCCACTTGAAATCATTTTTATCAAAGTCCAATTTAAGTATTCTTCACCATTTCTGTTTATGTCTTGGTATCGACTACCTGAGAGTAAAATTGAAATTATGGATCATTATGAAAGAATATTTTTCTGACTCATTTCACTTTGATATTATTCTAATGGGTGATATAAACTGTGATACTCGAAAAAACTTTAAGTCAAACGCAACTAAACGTTTTGAAGAAATTAATTTCATGTATTCATTACAGCAGATAAACACCACTCAGTTTACTCGAGTCACTCATAATACTATGAGTTTATTAGATCATAATGATAACAAATGAAATTAATATGGTCAAGCAACATGGTGTAATTAATGTTGGTTTGAGCGACCACTCTTTATGTTACTTAATCTTGAATTTTAAAATTGTCAAACCTCAAAAAATAATAACGTATAGAAATCTTAAAAGTGTATACTTGGAAGCATTTCGTACCCGTCTGTCAAATCTTCCTTGGCACAAAACTGAAGCAACCAAGAGTATTGATGAAGCAGTTGAACTTGGGAATTTTTCTTATTGAAAACTGTCAATGAGTTTGCCCCTTTGCGAAAGAAACGTGTTCGCACACAAGAAATGCCGACATAATTAAGTTAATGAAAACTCAAGATAATTTAAAACTACAAGCCTCAAAATATAAAGATGAGAGGGTGATGAATTTGTACCGTAAAGCAAGGAAGTTAGTGACTGAAGAAATAATATTAGCCAAAAAAGACATTTTTCTGAACAGTTATCAAATGCTTCCAAGTGTAATTCGGGTGAGACTGTATGGACTGTATTAAAACCTTTACTTCCATCCCGGAAACCCGTTAAGAATGCCACTGTTGCTAACAAGCCCTCATTAGCTGATCAGTTCAACACTTTTTTTTTTGGCTAATATTGGGTCTGAACTGGCGTCAGTAATCCTTGTTTCTGGTACTACATGCAATGGGCCGATTGTAACAAATCACTCCACAGAAGCAGTTTTCAAATTTATGTCAATTACAGATGACAATGGATTGACAGCAATCGCAGGAATGAGTAATAAGAAATCTACAGGTGTTAATAATATTTCTATGTTATTGTTAAAAATGGCTATTCCCGCAATTGTACCACCGCTCACTTACATATTTAACAGATCTTTAAATGAAGGTATTTTCCCTTCCAAATGAAAACGATAAAAAATTATACCAATTTACAAAACTGGCAATAAAAAAAATCCCCAAATAATTACAGGCCGATCTCTATTTTGCCTTCTGTATCTAAAGTACTTGAAAAACTCGTGCAAATGCAAGTAGCCATTTACCTAAAAACAATTACATTCTGTCTGAAGCCCAGTTAGGTCTGGCTGGCTTCCGACAGAATCACTCAACCATTAACACATTACTAAAAGTTACTGATGATTGGCTGACCGCTATGGATCACCAACAGTATACTGGTGCGGTATTCATCAATTTACGTAAAGCGTTCGACACCGTTGATCCATCCATTTTACTGAAGAAACTAACAAGTATCGGGGTATCAGATGAATGTCTTCAATGGTTCAGTATCTTACTGGTCGCCGTATTTGTACGCTGTTCAATTCTTCGACATCAACTGAACTCGATGTCGATTATGGTGTCCCCCAAGGCTCAATATTAGGGCCGCTGTTACTTACTTTATATAGTGATGACATTGTAAAACTGTTAACAATTGTTCAATACATTTATATGCGGACGATACCGTAATATGTTTTTCGCACAGAGACACCAATATCGTAGAATCCAAGTTCTGATCTACAGAGTATTTTTAAATGGTTCTGCCATTCCAAATTGAGCCTACAATCAAATCGTCTTTAATTGGTTAAAGGCACTGTATAACAATGTTTCCATTTAAAAACTGTGAGCTACGTGTTTCTAGTAGTGTCTTTGATAAGGTATAAAAATGAAGCCCTGAAAAAATTACAGTTCAAATGATCATTAAATGCCTTAAAAGAGTAAAAACATTGAGAGAGCATTCCAGTTTTTTCCCCATAGACTGCTGTGTTGCAGATTTTTTATCGGTCGAGAATAATTCATGTGCCAATTTTTGTCTGTAAATATTTTACCAGTGACAGCATAACTGTCTGAACTTTTCTGTTCTAGGGTGTTTATTTGTCTATTCAAACACTGTCAGATATGTCAGATAGCAAAGTTTGACCTTTTTTTTTTATTCCACCAAGTTATATAATGTCTTTAATAGTATACACCTAGTCTGTTTTTTTTTGTATGAAAGTACTGTTGTTGAAATGAAGAGAAAATAACTGTTCGCTGATTATACATGTATAATCGTTAAAAAAAAAATCTGTTCGTTTGTTATTGCTTTCTGACGTCCAGTGTATTATTGTCACACATTAAGTAAGAATGATGAAAAGTTTGTGTGACTGACCAAAATTATCCTTTCCTCTCGTAGATTACAAAGAGTATACTTGATATAACACGACGAAGAGCAGTCACCAGAAGCAATTATTTATGTTTGCATATAAAGTAAATATCATAGCACTAACGTCAATTAAATACCATTTTTTTTCTCTGATTCTTCTTTCTGTTTCAGGACGTAAGTATTATCACTTTCAATTTGATTTGATCAGCGTAATATTACATTTTGGGGAATAAAGAGAAGTAAAATGACCAGCACATGCTGCTATTTGCATTGCGATAATAGAAGAAATCACCCTATGACACTTTTGGCAAACTTTCTTTCGTATGCTGTTCTCTGCGTATTTTCGGCGTAATATACCAAACGTTATCGTACAAATTTGTTTGACCACATCCATCCGTTGGCTTTATACGTTATAACGAGATTAAACAAGATAAAACGCCGACTTAATGTTTCACCACTCTCAAATGTTGTATTTTTTTATAGAATTGGGTGAATATGTCAAATAATTTCATAATAATCGTTTCATTTCCCTTTGATTCATTTTAGGCCCTCTCCTTTTCCTTCTTTGTATTAATGACATCCGCCAGTCGTCACCTTTATTACAATTTACTCGATTTGCTGATGATACAAGTGTATTTTATTCCCATAAAAATGTCCCGCTTATTTTTCATACTTTAAATAGTGAGCTGAAGAATATTCATACTTGGTTAACCGTCAATAAGTTAGTACTCAATTTATCAAAAACTAGTTATATGATATTCAGCTATACAAAATACTCACCAGAAGATGTAAAACTTGAAATAATGAAATTCAACATTCTCCTCAAAATAAATTTCTCGGCATATACATTGATGAATCCTTGTCCTGGAAATACAATACATCAGAAATTTGCAGTAAGTTAGCTAAAGTTGTAGGGATAATTTCTAGATTACAAAATATATTACCTGAAAAATTCTGTTGACCTTATATAATACATTATTTTTATCACACATTACATAGTGTAACATTAATTGGGCCAATTGTGCAAAAGCATGTTCCGATAGAATATATAAATTACAAAAGAAAGCTGTCCGCTTAATAACCCACTCTGCTTATTACTCACACTCATCTCCCTTGTTTGCCAGATTAAACATTATCTATTCATGACATTTATAAACTGCAAATGGGTATTTTTATGTATATGTGTCACAATAATTTATTACCATCAATTCTGAAATGCAAATTTCTCTAAAAATTCCTCATATCATTCATATTTAACCCGCAGAGCTGATGATTACCATTTACCAAAAGTACGAACCTCCATAGCCAAGACAAATTTAAACTTTAATGGACCCAAAGTGTGGAATGCACTACCAACTGATCTTAAAAATTGTAATTCCCGTCCTTTTTTCAAACGAAACTTTAAAAAATATATGATAAAAAACATTGAATAATCACTTCAACACTTATAATTAAATGTGTTGACATTGTAATTTAACTATCATACTAGACATTGGTTACCTTTATCGCATGTATTTTGTATCTGTTTTTGTATTGTTTTTCTCACTCTATAAATGTTTTAATGTATTATTGTTTTGTTAAGGGGGTCAATGTTTAAAAAGTCATTTTTTTGTGACTTCCTGTTGACTTCCTCCACATCTCCTACGTTTTATGTGTGTAAACCTATTTATTTTATACTTGTTTATATCTTTTGTTTTATCCTTTATATGTACGTCAATGTTCCTTTTTAATGTGGAAATGAAGTTGAATTTGAATTTGATTTTTTTCTGAATTCGTCGTTGTCTTGAGATTATCGTTATTCTCACTATCAAAATGATAATTTTGTGCGTGAATTCTGACTTTGCAAAAAATAAGAAATATGACGGCGCCATATCCTGATATGTGCTCGCCGATAATTAAAATAAATATATAATATCACCTTTTTTGAAACTATACTTTCCAATAATTATGTTCATCGGGAATGGAGTTTACTTCTTATCAGTAGTATCAATTTGTTAATTTTTTGATCCGTTCCTATAGTTTTTTCGTCTTGGTAAGGTCTTGGGTATTACGATATTTGGTCATGAAGTCTATACAAAATGCATGTTCAAATCGTCTTTAATTGGTTAATACACTCAGTCTGATTTTATGTATAATTTTCGTTGTTGAAATGAAGAGAAAATAACTGCTCGCTGATTAAACAATTTTTACAAGAAATCTGTTCGTTTGCTTTCTGACGTCCATTGTTTTATTTTCATTCATTATAAAAGAATAAAAAGTTTTTTTGTGATTTACCAAAATCATCCTTTCCTCTCGTAGATTATATCTAGAATACAAGATATAACATCTAGAAGAGCAGTCACCAGTAGCAAATATTTATATTCACATAGAATAAACATGAGTGCACTAACGTCAATTTAATACCTTTATCTTTTTTTCTCTGATTCTTCCTCCTTATCAGTTGGTAAGTATTATCACTTTCAGTTTGATTGAAATTTTAATGTAACCTTTTGACGAATAAAAAGAAATAAAATGACCAGCACACACTGATATCTGCGTGGCGATAATGAAAGAAATCACCTAATGCCACATTTGACCAGCTTTGTTTCGTTCGCTGTTCGCTTTTGGGATGTCTGACGTGATATTATACCACACATTTTCGTGATTTTTTTTTTGACCACATCAGTCCTTTGTCTTTGCACATTAAACGGAGAGTATATAAAGTAGAGCACCGACTTAAGGTTTCACCACTCTCAAATTATTTTTTTTCCGTATACAACTGGGTAAATATGTCAAATAATATTATCATGTATTTTTTTTCTATTATTCGACGTTGTCATGAGATTGCCATTATTGTCACTATTCAAATGTTTTATTGTGTGAAATTGAATGTGAATATGTCAATAATATAAAATATTTATGTTCATAAGCAATTGAGTTTACATTTTGTCACTATTATCATTTTTTAAAATAATTGTTTGTCCATTTCCTAGAATTCTTCGTTCTGTTAAGGCTTGGGTATTTAGATTGCCGCCATATTTCTTACTTTTCGCAAAGTCAGAATTCACACACAAAATTATCATTTTGATAGTGAGAATCATGATAATCTGAAGACAATGACGAATCAAAGGAAACTGAAACGATTATTATGAAATAATTTGACATATTCACCCGATTCTATAAAAATAACAACATTTGAGAGTGGTGAAACATTAAGTCGGCGAATCAGAGAAAAAACACAAAAGAGAAAAGAAATGCGTGTTCAAGCAAAATCAGACCGTCTTCAATTGGTTAATACTCTCAGTCTAATTTTATATATTGTTACGATCAATTCACAACCGAAAAGATGAAACAAAATGATACAAATATTTGATTTAACAAATATTTATTATATGGGGGTATTTCCCCTTTTCTCAAAAAAAATACAAATAAACTTTCACAATCTTTCACAATGATCGTACAAGTAATATTAACTTACAATGCTAAAGGATACTGTAGTCAAATGAATCCGCGGCTCCAGTTGATGCCCAGGTAGTAATCCCATTCAGTATTCCAAAATTATGATAGCGATATTGATCCCGATGTTGTACGGCTGAATAGCAGATTTTCAGGTAATCAAGTCCAAAGAGATGATCCAAGATGATCCCAATTAGTAGAAGTCCCCAATGGTATGAGTATGAATCCCAATGGCGGAGTGTAGCAGGTATTCCAATTGAAATCGGTGTTGAGCATAACTTCACAACACAGTCCCAATTGCAGCCACGATGATGTAGTAATTCCAAAATTAATCCACAGGCTATCTCAGGTAATAAACAGGCAGGTCCACACACAAAACTCTCCTATTTAACTCCACAGGTTGTGTATCGAACCAAGGTCACAATAAACTCTAAATGCAGGTCACTGTCAACACATGTGACTTGAGCTAAGATGACAGAAACTCTGAACTCATGTCCAAAACAACTGATATTTATATCAAAACCCTCTTAGTCTAGAATCATCTATTCATGCTTGTAAATATGACAACATAACAAACACAATGACCTGTTCTAGAATCTACTATTATCTAAATATTCCATTCATAAAACACACCTGTATTTACAAAGCATTACCTAAAGGTCACTGACTCACTAGTATGTTCGAGGAAATGCCTCCTTTATTCATGCTAATTAGCTGACACCTGGGGAGTTACATTTTTCTAACGTAAATTACATTTGGCCGCAGACAGCTCTTCAACATTCCAGAATAGTCCTAGGCAGTTAAAAAATATTCAATGTATGATTTCACCAGCACATAAACTTGCATCTTTAAAGTGGCTAGAGTAAGCATGTACAGATAGCATGTAATAGATAATCACAAAATTTATAACCAATTTATGAAGCTATAGTTGTTCTAATTAGGGAGAAATAAATAACTCTTCGCTGATTACGTCATTGCTACAAAAATATGTGTGTTTTTTATTGCTTTTAGACGTCCAGTGTATTATAAACATTGATTATAAAAGGATTATAAAAAGTTTGTCTGATTGAGCAAAATCATCCTTTCCTATCGTAGATTGCAAAGAAAATACAAGATAAAACACCTAGAAGAGCAGTCATCGGTAGCAAATATTTATATTCGCATAGAATGGAGTAAACATCAGTGCATAACGTCAATTTATTTTTTTTCTATTTTTTCTGACTCTTCTTCCTCATCAGCTCGTAAGTATTATCACTTTCAGTTTAATTTTATGTGTAATATAACCTTTTGACGAATAAAAAATAAAATGACCAGCGCAAACTGATATCTGCGTGGCGATTATAAGAGTATACTCAATATAACACGTAAAAGAGCAGCCACCAGTAGCAAATATTTATGTTCGCATACAATAGATTAAACATCAGTGTACTAACGTCATTTAATATTTTTTTTTTCCTCTGGTTCTTCTTCCTTACCAGAACGTAAGTATCACCACTTTCAATTTGATTATCAGTGTTATATTACATTTTGAGGAATAAAAGAAATAAAATGACCAGCACACACTGATGTTTGCGTTGAGAAATCACGTCGTGCCACTTTTGACACACTGTTTCTTCGTTTGATATTCTTTTCGGATATCCAGCGTAATATTATGCCACACGTTTTGGTAAAAATAATTGTTTGAGTTGACAACATCTTTTCGTTGGCTTTGTCCGTTATAACGAGAGTACATAAGATAATGCACCGACTTAAGGTTTTACCACTCTCAAATATCATTTTTCGCATACAACTGGGTAAATATGTCATATAACAGTATTATGTTTTCCCTATAATTCGTCATTACCATCAGATTGCCATGATTGTCATAATGCAAATCATTTTTGTGTGAAATAGTATGACTACGTAATATACTGATATCTGGTCACTGATATTGAAAAAAAAACAATCACTTCAAACTTTACCTTGGGTTCATAGATTATAAAGAGAATACAATGAAAAACGCAGATGTAAAGATATGTCAATATTATCAAATATTTATGTTCATACGCAATTGAGTTAGTCTCTATTATCAATTTCATAATTTTTGACCGGTTCCTATATTTTTTCGTCTTGTTTAGGTCTTGGGTAATGAGATATATCTTCGTGAGGTATATAGGAAATACGTGTTCAGGCAAAACTAAACCGTCTTTGATTGGTTAATACTCTCAGTCTGGTTTTATGTATGATAGTACCGTTGTTTAAATTACGGAGAAATGTTTAACTGTTCGCTGATTATTATTGCATTATTATCATTGCAACAACCTATTTTTTTATTGCTTTCTGACGTCCGGTGTAAAATAACCATTCATTATAAAAGAATGATAAAAAGTTTGTCTGATTGACCCAAATCATCCTTTCCTATCGTAGATTACAAAGAGAATACAAGATGTAATACCTAGAAGCGCAGTCACCAGAAGCAAGTATTTATGTTCGCATAATTATAATGGAGTAAACATCAGTGCACTAACGTTAATTTAATACACTTTTTCCTATTCTTCTCTGATTCTTCCTCCTCCTCAGTTGGTAAGTATTATCACTTTCAGTTTAATAAAAAGAAATAAAATGACCAGCATACGCTGACATTTGCGTGGCGATAAAAGAATTAACCTTATGTCACCTTTGACCAACTTTGGATCGTTCGCTGATCTTTTCGGATTTCCGGAGTAGTATACCAAAAGTTTTGGTGATTTTTTTTTTAACCACATCATTTATTTTGCTTTGTACATTATTAGGAGAGTATATAAAGTAAAGCATTGACTTAAGGTGAATATGTCAATAATATCAAGTGATTATTACTGTCTATGTTCACCAGATGACATGCCAAGTTATGTGAGTCTATAAACATCCTGTATCATTGCCTGGGGCAATATTAATAGGTGAAATTTATCAGATTTCTTGCAAGAAGTTCCTGACTGTTTTATGTTCTGAGAGAGACATCTTTTGCCTGGTCCCAGTGCATTTGTAATCGTCTTTCAGCAACCTTTCTTGATAAGCTTTCTTCGAAAGCTTAACTAGACTTTACTTCATAATCCTGCTATTGTTGACAGACAAAATTTATTCCTAGATTAAGTCACATACAATGGCCTCAGGAACTCGTCGTACAAAGAATCTCGTGAAAGAGGCGTTATTTTATGAGGTGCTTTCTGTCATCAAACAGACCATTCACCAGGTTTTAGACATCAAATTTCAGCAACTCATCGACAGACTTGACAAGCAAGATGGCGTCATCTTGGAGTTACAACATAGAGTTGACAGCCTTGAGAAAGAACTAAAAAACCTGCAAAAGAAACAACAATCATTAGATGAGCGAAGCAAGACGTCTGAAAGAAAGCTGAACGACCAGGAACAATATTCAAGGAGGAATAGCATACGTCTCTTCGGTATACCTGAAAACAAAACGAGAACACAGCTGAAATAGTATGCGAATTAGCACGAAAACATCTGGGAATTACTCTTCGGCAGGAAAACATCGACAGGAGCCATCGTGTGCGACGTCGGATGGAACCAGCTGAAGGATTGCCACGTTTATGGTTTCAGTGAAACATGGATCCACAATAAAACATTATTATCATAGACAAGGTAGAAAAGGTGGAGGCGTTGCATTGTTAATTCGTAATTCATTTGATGTTGAAATTAGAGATGATATAGTTTTGTCAAATAATCTTTGCATTTTTTTATTTATTGAAATTATATTCCCCAATCTTAAGAATATGATTGTTGTAATTGTGTATAGAGATCCCAATAACTCGATACAGATTTTAATGACAATATTAATTCATGTCTTGAAAAGCTTTTTTTGAAAATATAAATATATATCTCATGGGTGATTTAAATGTAAATTTGCTGAATTACAGTACACTCAATTATGTTAATGATTTTGTAAATATTATGTATAATAATTCATTCCGTCCTTTACTAGACAAGCCTACAGGAATAATAACCACATCAGCAACCTAAATTGACAATATTATATGTAATGTACATTCCAATCAAATACAATCTGGCATATTTTAAAATGATATTACCGATCATTTGCCAATATTTCAAATAACAAATTTGTCTGTGAAACACCCGACACCCAAAATAGCCTGTTCATTTATATGTCAAACTGATTCCACAGCCTTGAATTCTTTCAAAAAAGACTTGTCTAATATTGAATGGAATGAGGTATTAATTTTTGATGATATAATACATTCCTTTATGAATTTAAGAAAGCATATGAAAACAATTTTACAGTGAGAAAAGGGGAAAAACAGACAAACTCCACGCAAACCCTGGATAACTTTTGCTTTAATAAAATGTATTTTTAAACAAAGATAAATAATATAAGAGATTCTGTGAAAAAAGAAGTGAATCAGCAAAAAAGAAATTTAAAACATATCGTAATAATTTATTACGTTATTAAATTATCGTAATTATTTAAACACAATTATTTTATCGTTATTAAATTATCGTAATAATTTAAACACAATCCTACGTAAGGCAAGAAAACTGCACAAGAATAACTTGTCAAAAGTGTGGAATACTATTAATGATTTACTTGGAAACGTACTAAGCATAATTTGTAACCATGTTATTTTATGAAAAATGGCCATAAATTGAATGATTCCCAAACAATTATAGATGAGTTTAATTCGTTTTTTATCAAATATAGCAACAAAGGTCTAACTAGATCATGTATATAGGTCTAACCAACATTTTTCTTCATTTGTTCCCTCGAAATGTCAAAATTCTCTATTTTTCAACCCAAATAATGAAGATGAAATCATTAAAGTTGTAATGCAGTTCAAATCAAGCAAACGTACAGGCTTTGATGGAGTCAGTCAATTTATGATCAAGTAGGTTATACATCTTACTGCTAAACCTCTTGTTCACTCATGTAATCTGTCAATTTCTTCTTCACCAAAAAATTAAAGTGGGTAAAATCCAATATTTAAGAAAGGTGACCCTCATTTATTTTCAAATTATGGACCCATAACTCTACTAATAGGAACAACTTATTTGGTAATTCACAATATGGTTTTCGAATAAGTTCCTCCTGTGATATTGCCTTAATTGATCTTCATGATCCTATTTTTGATAACTTAAACAATTATTTACATTGAGTTGGTATATTTCTTGCCTTATCAAAAGCCTTTAATGTTATAAATCACAATATCCTTCTAGCTAAATTAATTAATTTTGGTGTACGTGACATTGCATATAATTGGTTCCATGATTACTTATCAGATCGTTTTCAATATACAATATACAACAATTTTGTTTCTCAACATACGAGGGTCCGGTATGGAGTCCGCTAGGGCTCCATACTAGAACCACTCTTAATTTTTATTTATATCAATGATCTCTGTCGTGTTTCACCATTTTCCAAGTGTCCTCTTTGCAGACGACACAAATATTATTGCTTTTCATAATAATTTTGATGTACTCATTAGAAAGACAAATGAAGAGTTAATAAATGTCATGAATGTTACAAGTTGGTTCCATGATAATGATTTGATAATTAATTTTGACAAAACCAATGTTACGTACTTTGGTAAAGAAAATATAAAACGTAATATTACTGATGTTAAAATATACATGGACACAACTTGTTTAACTGTTTCAAAATCTGTCAATTTTCTTGGTATTTTATTACATGATTCATTATCTTTCAATAAATATCGTGTATCTGTAATTAAAAAGATCTTTAAAAATATTGGTATTCTATGTAAATTACGTTCTGTTTTGCCCGAAAAAGGACCGTTTATGATGTACAACTGCTAAATCTTGCCATATTTACAATATTGTAATATCATTTGGTCGAGTGTTGAAACAACAAAATTAGAACCATTTCATATATTATAAAAGAAAGTACTGCGAATATGCACAAATTCTCCACACCAAGCTCATTCTCGTTCCTTATTCTTTCATTTAAATACTTTAAATATGTACGATATACATAAACTTCAAATAGCAACATTAATGTTTTGTGCAATTCATACTGTCACAATTAATATCTCTAAAATGTTTATTATTAACAAATTTATCCATACTCGTAACACTCGTTCAAATGATAAATTTCATGACTCTAAAGTTCAAAGTCAATCATTACTTAATTCAGTTCGCCACAGTGGTCCACGTGTCTGGAACGATATTTCAATTGATTTAAGAACATGTACTACTTTAAACCTCATTCAAAGCTAAATTTTAAAAAAGTATATATTTTATTAACTCGTACTCAGATAAATTCTCAGAGTAAAATTTATTGCGATGTTTATAATCCCCCCACCCCCGAAGTGTGTCTATGTGTGGTGTATGTTGCGTGTGATGCGTGAGAATAATTTATGTATTTTGTATATGTATATTGAATTGTAGTTGTCTACGTACCAGTACACGTTGTAATGTTTATTATGTCTATGCGGACTACTGCTCACAGGTTTTCTAACCTTTTGTAGTCGCTCTATTTTCTTGAATCATATTTTGTGTACTTTTTATAGTGAGTTTATTTTTTCTTGTTTTTGTTGTTTTACGATTGAGAAAATGAATCAACTGAACTGAATTGAACTATTATTATGATTTCGTTTGTATTATTCGTCGTTGTCATGAGACTGTCGTGATTATCACTATCCAAATGAATTTTTGTGTTAAATTAGACTTTAAGAAAAAAAAGAAAAAATAGTATGACGACGTCATACACTGATATCTGGTCACTAATGAAAAAAAAAACCGCAATATGTCTTTTCTTCAAACTTTATTTTAGGTTCATAGATGATAAAAAGCAAACAATGTAAAATGCAGACAGGAAGATATGTCAATAATATCAGAAATTTATGTTCGTAAGCAATAGAGTTTACATCTTGTCACTATTGTCAATTTCATTATTTTTTTGACCGGTTCCTTTATTTTTTTCGTCTTCTTTATGCCTTGGGTATTACGATATCTCGTCGTGAGGTCTATAGGAAATGCATGTTCAGGCAAAATCAGACCGTCTTTAATTGGTTAATACTCTCAGTCTGATTTTTTGTGACAGTAATGTTGTTCTAATTACGGAGAAATAAATAACTGTTCGCTGATTATGTCATTGCTTCAATCAAAATGATTTTTTTTACTGCTCTTTCACGTCCAGTGTATTATTACCATTATAAAAGAATGATTAAACGTTTGTCTGATTGAGCAAAATCATTCTTTCGTCTCGTAGATTACCAAAAGTATCCACAATATAATACGTTGAAGAGCAGTCACCAGTTTCAAATATTTATTATAGCATACAATAAAAAAAATCACCGCACTAAGGTCAATTTAATACTTTTTTATATGTTTTCCTTTGATTCGTCTTCCTTATCAGGGCGTAAGTATCATCACTTTTAATTTGATTATTATTGTAAAATTACATTTTGAAGAATAAAACGAGATAAACTGACCAACACACACTGATATTTGCGTTGAGATAAATTGAGATAAAAGAAATCACGTTTTGCAACTTTTGACAAACCTTTTCTTGGTTTGCTGTTCTTTTCGGGTAACCGGTAAAATGTTATACCACATGTTTTGGCAGAAAAAAATGTTTCCCACGTCTCTCCTTTGGTTTTGTACGTTAAAACGAGAGTATAGATCAAGCACCGACTTTAGGTTTCACCACTTCCTAATATTATTTGTATACAACTGCGTAAATATGTCAAATAATATCATTATAACGTTTCCCTATAATTCGTCGTCATGAGATTTTCATGATTGTCACTGTCCAAATGATTTTTTTTTTGTGAAATTAGAGTTTAAGAAAAATAGGAAATAGTCTGACGGCATCATATACTGATATTTGGTCGCTGAAAATGAACGAAAAGTGATAATCACCATACCTTGCATTCATAGATAATAAAGAGCATACAATGCAAAACGCAGACAGGAAGATATGTCAATAATATGAAATATTTATGTTCATAAGCAATTGAGTTTACATCTTTTCACCATTATCAATTTCATAATTTTCTGTCCGGTTCCTATATTTTTTTCGTCTTGTTTATGTCTTGGGTATTAAGATATCTCGTCGTGAGGTCTATAGAAAATGCGTGTTCAAGCAAAATCAGACCGTCTTTAATTGGTTAATTCTCTCAATCTAAATTATTGTATGATAGTAAGTTGTTCTAATTACAGAGAAATAATGGTTCGCTGATTATAGTATTGCTACAATCAAAATGTATTTATTTCTACTGTATTCTCACATTCAGTGTATTATTATCATTAATTATAAAACAATGATGAAGCGCTTGTCTGATTGAGCAAAATCATTTTTTCCTATGGTAGATTACAAAGAGTATACTCGATATAACACGTAGATGAGCATTCAACTGTAGCAAAATGTTCGCATAGAATAGAGTAAATTTTAGTGCACTTACATCAATTTAATATTTTTTTTGTTTTTATCTGATTCTCCCTCCTTATCAGGACGTAAGTATCATCACTCTTAATTCGACTATCAGTGTAGTATTACATTTTGGAGAATAAAAAGAAATAAAATGACAAGCACATAATTATGTTTGCGCTGAGATAATAAAGGAAATCATCTTTGGACTGTAGGGCATTGACCAAATAACGCTCTAGAAAAAAATCCGTAGTCTCCAGATTAGTATTGAAAAATATCATTACAATTTCAAAAAGATGTAGCTGCTGATGAGAAAATACATTTGTTCTCCAAGTCTTATTTGCGCATTGATGAGATAATTGACTAATAATTGAGGCAAATTCTGAGTCCTATTCGTAGAAGAAGGAATCAAAGTCAATAGCGATTACACAGACACAAACATTAGTTACTAGATCAGTCTTTACAGCTATGTTATTAATATTTCTTAAGGCTTGTGGCCTCTACATTTGACGCATTGGAATGCACTGGTGAATGTATTCTTTTCAATGAATTTAACAAAAGCCATTCACGCAGTCCTCCGTCATTTTTAGAATAGTTGCGCCTCACCGAAGTTCCTATTCAGTATTCAAACACCTGCAGATTCACAGAAACATTGTGACTCTATAGGTTGTCAAACACTCCCTAGACTGTGAACGAGGATGTGACGACGTGATATTCCATCCACGTTATTTATTTTTGCACAAAGTGAAAGCCTGCAGTAATTATTACATTAATAAAACATACTTGGTCAAGACATTGAAAATAACCGTCATAATTAATTAATTTTCTATAAAAAAAACGCGCAAATGGTATTGGGATAATAAAGTCTATTTACGGGTTTAGTAATATTTAAATAGTCATCGTTAGGGATTTATAAAATACCATTGATGGGACTACGGAAAATCATCATAAATGGCCTTGCCCTACAGTCCACTTATGCCACTTTTGAAAGAAAAAAAAATCTTCGCTCGCTGTTCTTATCGGATATCCGGCATAATATTATACCACACGTTTTGAGAAAAAAAAATGTTTGACATTATTTATTCTTTGCCTTTGTACATAATAAAGAGTATAATAAGATAAAGCACCGACAGGAGCTTTCAACACTCTCAAATATGATTATTCGTATGCAACTGGGTAAATATATCAAATAATATAACTATGTTTTCCCTATAATTCGTCGTTGTCATCAAATGTTCATGATTGCCACTATCCAAATGAATGAATGAATGAATGAATGAATGAATGAATGAATGACGGCGTCATATACTGATACCTGGTCGCTGATAATGTAAAAATATGACAATATCTCTTTTTTTCGAACTATAATTTGGGTTCATAGTACATTAACACAACGCAAAACGCAGACAGGAAGATATGTCAATAATATGAAATATTTATGTTCATAAGCAACAGAGTTTACATCTTGTCACTTTTATCAATTTCATGATTTGTTGACCGGTTCATATATTTTTTGTCTTATTTATGTTTTGGGTATTAAGATATCTCGTCGTGAGGTCTATAGGAAATGCGTGTTCACGCAAAATCAACCCGTTTTTAATTGGTTAATACTCTCAGACTGATTTAATGTATGATAGTAAATTACGGAGAAATAAATAACTGTTCACTGATTATATCATTGCACAATAAAAAGTGTTTGTTTGTTTTTATTGCTTTTTGACGTCCAGTGTATCATTACCATTTATTATAAAAGAATAATAAAAAAAAGTTTGTCTGCTTGTCCAAAATCATGATTTCCTTTCGCAGATTACAGAGAGTAAACTCGATATAACACGAAGAAGGGCAGTCACCAGTAGCAAATATTTATATTCGCATAGAATAGAATAAACATTAGTGCACTAACGTAAATTTGATACCCTTTTCGCAATTTTTCTCTGACTCTTCCTCCTCAACAGTTGGTAAGTATTATCACTTTCAGTGTGATTGTAAGTTTAATATGACCTTTTGACGAATAAAAAGAAATAAAATGACCAGCACACACTGATATCTGCGTGGCGATAATGAAAAAAATCACCTAATGCCACTTTGGACCAAGTTTTGTTCGTTTGCTGTTCTTTTCGGATGTCTGGAGTAATATTATACCAAACGTTTTCGTGATTTTTTTTTACCACATTATTCCTTCGGCTTTGTACATTAAAGGAGAGTATATAAAGTAAAGCATCGACTTAAGATTTCACCACTCTCAAATATTATTTTTCGTATGAAACTGGGTAAATATGTCAAATAATATTATGATCTTTTTCTATTATCGGTCGATGTCATCAGTGAGGACAAAATGCCCAAAGAGGGGGTCCCTCAAATGGGGTATGTTTTACCTGCGTGCACAGGATCTCACAGCGCGAACACAGCACACACACTGTTATTGTACACTTGATTTACGTGCGAACGTTGTGTGCGGGTACCGGCGCTGCGCTCCACAGAAAGATCTTCCGAACTTTGGCACATTTATTTCTTATTTTTGCACTGTGTTGGTGAAAACATATTAATCTTTGGTCTATTTTGAAGAGACTAAATGAGAGAAAATAGAATTTATCGATGCGTTTTTAAGGAATTTGAATAAATGTGAAGATACAAACCCGTACGGCTGGAAGACTCGTATCTGGTCTGTTGGGTACGTAGATGTATTAACGTCCGTACGCTCTTAAAAGTATCTCGTCAATTGACAAAAAAATCGTCAAAACATGGTCTTATTTGACAAACTGTAATTTGTCAAATAAATTTGTCATGCAGGCAGCTTTTCTTGACAAATTAATTAACATCTTGATTAATGCTAATTCGCCAAGTATTTATGGAAACATATTTGTCATTTGACGAATTTTAATTTGTCATGAAAAGTGGTCTTATTTGACGAATTTTCATTTTGATTCGTCATGCCTGAAATTAATTTGTCATGTATCAAAATTAATTCGTAATGTATGGCAAATGTTTTGTCATGCAAGAAAATTAATTTGTCATGCAGCGCTGCACGGAACTCCACTGCATGACGAAAAAGTCGTATCGCTGAAAACAAATTTGTCATGCATAAAGTTAATTATCACACACAAATTTACTTCTTATCGTTTGACAGGGACGTCGATAATGGGGCTGCATAGGGCAATTTCTCCCGCCTCGCCCCCCCCCCGATTTTTATTATTTTTATTTGTTATTATTTTATTTTTTTTGGGGGGGGGACA
>JZLH01S0622198.1:22220-40424 GCA_001188425.1 Eucidaris tribuloides | reverse complement strand
AAAACGTTTGGAAATTTATGCTGGGCCACTGGCCAAGATATGATATGAATAAACAATAGTATGCGAGGCGAGTAAGAAAATTAGCCTAGATCCACTCACAAAAAGTCTAATGGGAGGACATGGGCACGTGAATCCGGTCAACTTACGGATTTTCACTGGTCTTTTAAAGCACTAAGTAAACATTTTGAAATACAATTTTTGTTTGCAGGGCTTTATTTTTAGACTTTATCAAAAGACCTTGAGCATGGGGATTGATGTTAGTCACATATTGTTTACTGAGGTGGGTAATGTTAGCCAATGGCTTTAAGTGGATTATCGCCTTTTGGATACTGAAGCTTTCAAATCGGTGACGCGGCTATTTCTTTTAGCGGATAAGCAAAATACAAGGAATTTTGATACAATTGGAAATAAACATGGGTGCTTTGAGCATTCGTTCTCTTTATAACCACCAAAAGTGGCGTGAATATTTGAGTATAGAAGGAAATTCGCCCCACCGGGGGGGGGGGGTAAGTTGCCTAGTAAGGTAAACGGATGTGTGCCGCTTCTAATGGTGTGTTTTTGCGCAAAAAATCCTTAAACATGGGTATGGTGTGCTGGGAAAAAAACCCCTTAAACATGGGTCAGATTTTTCCTGTTTTGAGTGTTATTATAAACCTTACTTCCTGTCCAACAAAATACATGTATTAAAAATTACAAAACGCGCTCTTTTTGGTACGAATCCAGACAAGTTCTCTGATCCGATTTTGTGAACCCCGGCGTGTAAACAATCTCACTTGAAGCGATTTGCAGAATTTTGTCTACATTTCCAGGTCAAGACCTTTCAACGTCTGCAATGTTAGATTAATAGACCAACGGTATGGGGATAAAGCGAATACCAAATTTGGGCATGTTGGGACATGTTCTTTCCTAAGCCTTATTCCTAAAATAACTGCTCCGTATCGTTTATGGGCGATTTGAAAGCTATTCAAAGAGAGCATTGTTTGCTAAGTTCAGAGCATGGTATGTGGTCTTCATCCGTCGTGTATCAATCGCTCTCAGCCTCGAAAACGAGCCCGAAATTAGACTGAAAATAGAACCTATTTATTTACAGATTAACGTAATGGTTAATTGAGCGTCACCTACCATTCATTAAAATAAATCCCCTCTTTATTTTGAAGCACAATCTAGTATTGGGTCACTACAGAAGTAGGACTATAGGGATACGTTTTTTTTTACTGTAAACACGATGATGTTGCCATGGTGAAAGAGAATACAGCTGTGGAATTAACTATCGCAATAATGTAGAACATGTCGGGGATTGTAAAAAAGGGTTTGCAACGAAATCCTTCACAAATACAAACAAGACAAACAATCATCGATCAGATTAACACAGTTTAACTTAATGGCAGTTTTTATTGTTGCGCTTAAAGGCAGGGAATCTCATTTGTAACCCCCCCCCCACAGCACAGCAAAATATCACTCATTAGGCTATTAATGAAGGACATGTCAGTGAAAGCTAAAAATCAGTAATTACCTAGAATATGAAAAATGCGCCCTCACCCCATCCAACTGCCAACTTATTGTGTGTTCTGTGTGCTGGGAATTGTTGTCTAACGGTCACTATAATTCCACCAAAATGGAGTTTCCATGCATTTACACAATGCTAATTTGTAGACGTGCAGACACCCTGCCAAAAAGTGATGTGACATGATTTGGAATAGTCAGAAATTCCTCACGAACCAAGTGAGTTAAAACCTATACCAACATATAACATCAGCTAGAGTATAGGCCTATATTCATGCTGGAAGGATTTGTCTTTGATTTGTTATTCGCGGAGAAACAAACATGAATATACCAGTATTTGATTCATCTCGTGCCCTGATGGACAACACAGTATCCAGGGTATCGCAGCATTTTTCTGATAATACTTGTACAAAAAAGACGAAATGTATGACTATGAAATTTGAAAAAGCATAGGCCCTATCTGATTATGGGAGCATTGTGTCCTGTAAATAAGAGCTTCATCAAATCTGGCCATGCCCCTTTAATGTGATTCGAATAAAGAAAAAAAATGTAGGGGTAACTAGTTATCCCTGTTGACTCCCTTGAAGGGCCTCATCGCTGAAGTAGAGATTCGAATCCCCACCAACTATGCACCATTATTTTGTCCTGATGTTAAAGAGAATATTTAATACTGTGAAATCACCATTTACAAAAATGGTCAAACTTTTTGACATCTGACCTACATGATAATATTTAAATGGACAAACAGAGACCTAGAACACAAATATTTAGACAGTTATCATGGTCATGGTGTCACTAGCAAAATACACACAGATGAGTATCAGCATATTCCTTAATTTCCGATGGGCAAAAAAAGTCTATGCTAGCTGGAATTGTAGTTCATTGAATTTCACTTTAAAAAAAACAAACATTAAATGGTTATTTTAAGTAGCCTTTTTTCAGGGCTTATCAGAAACACACATATCGCATGAAGGGTTGGTTATGTAGCTCAGAATTGTTTAAACTGGAAACATTGTTATATGATGTCTTTAACACCAGGGACTCAGAGGTGATTAGGAGGTAATTCCTCTTCGATTATGTCACGGACCTAGGTTCTTGATTCTACTAATCCCTGTTTTACCTACACCATCTGTCGGCAAACGCTATTAAATCCGGACCCTGGAACATACATTGTAAGAGCTTTCTCTACACAAGCTGGCATGCATAGCATTGTAACGTGAGTTTAGTCGACAGCACGTTGAATACAGACATGAAACAATTACGACAAACGGAGGCATGACCTGACATGTCTGTGGATATTTTTTTGGATTATTTGGCGTCATACATCTTTAGATAAAAATTTAGGCCAATATGCCCCCAGCCCCACCCCTATCCCATCCCAGACCCGCCCCTATCCCACCCCGGGAAATATGTAACTCGAGCTTTGTGCTGAATCTTATGAGTATCCAGATCCACCTACTACAATCACGTCACAATTCGTTGTGTAGGAGCTCGACTAAAATATGACGTCATCGCCTACATGCGGGTAATCCCCTTCCAACAGGTCAGCGCTGATGATGTCACCGCCCACGCGCCATGACGGGGTAATCCCCCCGGGGCACTGCGCGCGGAAGGAAGATGAGGCACTTGCCTGCCCACCTTGAGCAGGTTCAGCGTGACTTCCTACGGGTATTCTCCGGGGAGAGAATCATCACCGGGCCGATCGGGTCTATTCAAGGATGAGTTCGCGAAGGAACGCTTCAATCAAAATGTTCAGTACCGATACAATAATGTCCCCTGCGCGCACTAAATTTGGATAACTGACAAAAACAGGGTTTTAGATTTCACGTAACATGTATTTCCCGTTCAAGTTCTATAAATATTACAACGAATAACCCTGATAATAGGACAATAAAGTCTGAGATCTAAGACAGTGAGAACACTCGCATGACATTCGACTTGGAACGTAAAAGAATACATGTATTATACCATATGAATATAGACGATTCGATAAGTCAACATAACTCCATTGTTTGGTCCAAGCCACCAGTTGTAACCCCCTTACTCCCGCAGGAAAGGTATTTGTATTGTTGGCATATAGGTGCTTGGCAATAAGTGGGTTAAATAGACGGAAGAATCGGTGTTTAGAGAAATTGATAAGTCCGTAAAAGTGGTCGCCAGCCAGAGAAAGAGATCTCTGTTGTCCGAAATATTTGACTACTCTCAATCTTTTTCACTACCCTTTAACTCTTTGCACGCTGAATTAATTCTGAGGGGATGATTATGACAATTGTTATTGTAATATTTTCTTTAAATCTTGCTTTCCTTATTGCACCATTGATACTGGTAATTATTTTATAGATGTTGCTTAAACATTATGGCCATTTGTTACCTTTTCTATTACAAACGTAATAGAGAAAACTAATTATTACGATTGTTGAGTTTAATTGTACGAATGTGCAAAATTGCAACATTAGCATGCAAAGGGTTAAAGGCAGGGGATCTCTTTTGCATGTCTAAAAATGAACATTGTGTAAATACAATGGCATTTAGAAGAAAATGCCATCTGGGAACGTTTAGCAAAATACAGGAGCTAGAAACTCAGTTTTGATGGAATTATAGTGACCATTAGACTCAGATTTGATTTTTTTCTCGCGAGAAAAAAATTCCTACCATAGAACGTACACTAAACGGCTATTGTTTTTCTTTTACATTTTTCAAATTCTAGGCAATCACTGACCCCCAGATTTCACAGACATGCCCTTCATCATTAGCCTAAGGGCATGGGTTGTCTTTTCCTGGTCTGCGGGGATGTTTGCAAATGAGATCCACTGCCTTTAAATCCAAGTGTTATCAATAATGTTCCTGTAATGAAGTTTTCTGCGCTCATTAAATCAATAGCTGGCTGTAACTTAAAGAAACAGTTTATAACATTGTCGAAGCTTCATTTAAAGAATTGTCAAACTTCGCTATCTGACATACATGACAGTGTTTGAATGGACAAATAAACACCCTAGAACACAAAAGTTTGGACAGTTAGCTGTCGTTGAATGGACATTCGATGTAAATTCTATAACACAGCAATCCATCGGGGAATTTGGAATGGGCACTTAATGATTTTCATTTATTAAAGCACTTGATAATGATCTTTTGGAGCTGCAATTTTTCCAGGGCTTGATTTTGTAACCTTATCAGACACAGTATGAGGGTTCATGTAGCTCAGATTCTTTTTTTTTCTATAAACTGGAAATAATGTTCAACGATGACTTTAAGTGGTGGCCGTGTGTTACGGGGTAGGCTATATTTTTCCATAATTTCTAACTCACACGAATTCAGTCAATGTTTTCGTTGACACACATTTTTCTTCTCCCGTGCTTTCTGGGCCAAGGGGGAGGGGTAATCTTATACAGGCCTATATCAAAATATATATTAGCTCACATTTCCCTTCGAACCGCTCTGGCGATTTGACCCTATAAAGAATAAATATAAAAAAAAAACGCCCAAAATGAAACAAGAACTGGGTTGACCAAAAGTTTCGCCAGAAGTCGTCATTTTTCGAGGTCTTTATATCGAAATCAGTGTTGCTGGAAATCAGTGGTATAATTAGTTGTTCTGAATAGATCCTCCTTAAAAGGTTTTAGCGGGCATCAGCAAAACAATCCTCCAAAGAAACTATTGACTCTCTTTAAAATTACCTGATTTAGAAACCCTCTGGATAAATCAAAGATTGAGAACACACTGTTATCAAAATAACAGATTCCCAACCTGAACCTGAAATAACTCAGTCGGGGGAAAGATATCAGGTTTAATGAGCAAGTTCGACTGTCATCACATTTTGGCGGGAAATGGATACAGGTGGCTTTAAATACTTCCAGCCCTGTCGTCTGGCGTTATGACCTTTTAGTTGGAGCCCAGAGCCACCTCTGATATTTTAGCAAGCCAAACCGATATAGGACTCGTATTTTAATTAAACGAGCTAGCAGAACAGGGACAAATATAGACGTGATAAACTAAATATGTTTTTCTTCTGCAGTCTGTATGTTTTTAGTTTATTATTAACCTGATGGAGACTAAGGACGAGATATCTCAGGCTGGGGTCTATGGAAAATGCGTGTTATAGCATGGAGCTACAGTATTTATCGTCTCCAACGGGTTAACGGGGTTTTTTTAACGCTTGGTAATCCGTTCAGTAGTATCATGGGGCTGAAGTTCTACAAAATAATTTGACAAATTCAAGTGTAAAGAACAGAAATGGATAAAACGTGGTTTTTATACAATATTTTTGATTTAATTAGTCCAAGAGAGGTATACAGTATCAACACCATACAAAAAACCCCTGACACTGTTATCGATGAGGTCTTTATACGCGAAAACAATGAAGCGTTTTTCCAAGTTCGGATGTGTGTGTTTGAGTGTGTGTGTGTGTGTGTGTGTGTGTGTGTGTGTGTGTGTGTGTGTGTGTGTGTGTGTGTGTGTGTGTGTGTGTGTGTGTGTGTGTGTGTGTGTGTGTGTGTGTGTGTGTGTGTGTGTGTGTGTGTGTGTGTGTGTGTGTGTGTGTGTGTGTGTGTGTGTGTGTGTGTGTGTGTATGTGTCCATTCTGTCGCCTGTCTGTCTCCGTATATACTCATCGCCATGTTTGGACATCTAGCATTATCTCTACACTTTCATTTACCTCCACGCAGGTAATTAGAACGGGGACCAGCTCTTTAGTTTGATAAGACGCGTTATGATTATTTGGGTTCAGCTCAGCACGACGTTTGATCTAGAATTTTGGAACTCGATTAAAGAGGGATAGAATTAGAAATATGTTGATAATCTTAAAAATCGGAAGAACGTTTTAAGCGCTTAAATACTGAATCCTGTCTGATTTCATTATATTTCTTCTTTTTTTAAATCTGTTGATTGAAACCTCCTGATCGCAAGGTCGGATTTTCGCTGGTCTGCGCTTCGCATCAAGGAAAGACCGGAAGTCAAGCTGTAAAAGGCGGGGTAAGGCGAACTATGTGAAGGGTAAAGGCCAATGACATGATTGGGAAAAGTATTTAAAAAAAAAACCAAGAACTAAATGAGTTGAAACATATACCATATAAACATGGGCTAAAGTGTATATTCAGGCTGGAAGGATTTGCTTGAATTTGTTTACTTGAGGTAAAAAAAATGCAGTCATTTACAAGTATTGAATTGCATTGCCCTGATAGACATTGATCCAATAAAAAGCACAAATTTCACAATCAGAGCATTTCTGATAATAGCTGCACAACAAAGTGGAAACGAATGACTTTGAAATTTTCACAGCAGAAATTTTAAATAGTACGACTGATTCTGGGGACATTGTGTCCTACACTCTTAAAATTCCCGGGTCAGACTGACTCGGAAAAGAATCCGTTGGGGGCACACCCGGAAAAGGGTAAATTTTAACCAAATTCCGGGTCCGGGTTGACCAAAATATGAGTCAACCTGACTTGGATTTTGGTCAAACTTGACCCGGAATTTGGTTAAAATTGACCCTTTTCCGGGTGTGCCCCCAACGGATCCTTTCTCCGAGTCAGACAGACCCGGATTTTTTAAGAGTGTAAATTAAGGACTGCTTCCAATCTTACCATTTCCATTTAATCTGAATTGAAAGATATTCGAACTGAAACCAAATTCCAAGAAGAAGAACAAAATTGTTAGTGGGCATGACAGATAAAATCTCATCATCAAAACAGAGATTTCATTAGTATCATTTTTTTTTATAAAGTTGGAATCAGGTTTCTTAACTGTTTAAATGTAATTTCGAAAGGAAAAAAAATGTCCGCTTCAAATTTTATTCTGATAATCGAATCAACATATTCCTGCCTGGTTTTCACCGGATATGACGTACGGCCTTTAAAGGATTACAACTTTCCCTCTGCAGTTATGCTATTTCGATTTTAATCTGCTTAAAAAAAAATCCAAAAAAAAGTCCCTGTGATTTAAGCTATTAACTTTTATAGGTCGCCGACGTCACACTACCAAGGTGTATAGCTCGAACTTTGAGATATAAATATTACCGGAAATATGGAATTTTCTTATTTTGAGTTCAGCCAGGGTTATTTTTAGTCGAGCTCTGTGACCCCCTGGGGTAAAATGACACTCGGACAGACTTCGGCGTCCGGTAAAGATGTTGGATATCTGTTTGTAACAGATGTACGTATAACCTGTAGCTATGTGAGTAAAGTCCGCAACCAGTGACGACAGGGGGCAGAGACCCCCCCCCCCACCCGCCCCCGCGAACTTACTTCTGTGAACATGTGAAGGAGACTGGTTTTTAACGTCTCATTTTTCGGCAGCATTATACAAGAACCCAACTTTTTGGAGGCTACTATGACTGTACAAATTAATGTATCTAAAAAAACAATCCCTGAATCCATTCGTGCCCCCTATTTTCTGTACAAGCTTGGATCTAACCATTTTACCATCGTTAGGTCACGCGTAAAATGCTGTCCAAGCTCGAGATTAGTGAATTTTTTTTCATTTTTTCAGACAAATATGTGCAGATAGTTATCAAAGGCAGTTATTACGCTTCTTTTGTAAGGAAATATCATAATCCACTCCTCGCAAAAATTAACAGGAAGAGGGGCATATTGGAAGTGGAGGAAGAGGAAAGAAGGAGAAAAATAGCGAAGAAGAAGATGATGAAGGAAAAAGGACTCCCCAATTTGTCCTTCATCTCACAGAAACCCTTGCATATAGAAAGAAGAAGAAGAAGAAGAAGAAGAAGAAAGAAGAAAGAAGAAGAAGAAGAAGAGAAGAAAGAAGAATGAAGAAGAAGAAGAAGAAAGAAAAGAAGAGAGAGAAGAGAAGAAGAAGAGAAAGAAGAACTGAGAAGATGGAGGAGGAGAAGGAGAGGAGGAGGAAGAGGAGGAGAAGGAGAAAGGGAGGAGGAGAAGGGGAGGAGGAGGAAGATGAAGAGGAGAATGAGGAGGGGCAGGAGGAAGGGGAGGAGAATGATGATGATAATGATGAGGAGGAGGAGGAGGTGGAGGAGAATGATGATGAGGAGGAGCAGGAGGAGGAGGAGAAGGAGGAGGAGGAAGAGGAGGAGAAGGAGAAGGGGAAGAGGAGAATGAGGAGGGGGAGGAGGAAGGGGAGGAGAATGATGATGATAATGATGATGATGAGGAGGAGGAGGACGTGGAGGAGGAATAGAATCCCGAGGAAGAGAAGGGGAAGATGAAGGAGCTAAGAGGAGAAGAATGAGAGGCGGAATGTATGGAGTAAGAAAATACATGTAACAATAATTGCTCGCACCGCGGAAATGACAAAATGTTGTGTCGGCAGCGCTCTTCTGGGCTGTACAGAAAAGTAGAAATTATATTGTTGTTATTCCAATAAACGGATAATTATCATGATATACATGGTGCGTCATGATTAATACCTAAAAGGAACACAATCATTTTATCGAAAAAGAATAATCAACGGGAATGATTTGTAATTAGTCTATACTCCTCTAGTACATTCTCTATTGTTCAAACCTATTTGTCTCATACTGAGACAAATAGGTTTGAACAAATAGAAGAATGTACTAGAGGAGTATAGACTAATTACAAATCATTTCCCGTTGATTTATTCTTTTTCGATAAAATGATTGTGTTCCTTTTAGGTATTAATCATGACGCACCATGTATTATCATGATAATTATCCGTTTTATTGGAATAACAAACATATTATTTCTACTTTTCTGTACAGCCCGAAGAGCGCTGCCGACACAACATTTTGTATTTCCGCGGTGCGAGCAATTATTGTTACATTTATTTTCTACTCCTACATTCCGCTCTCATTCTTCTCCTCTTAGTCCTCATCTTCCCCTTCTCTTCCTCGGGATTCTATTCCTCCTCCACGTCCTCCTTCCTCCTCATCATTTCATCATTATCATCATCGTTCTCTCCCCTTCCTCCTCCCCCTCCTCGATTCTCCTCTCCCTCTTCTCCTCTCCTCCTCTTCCTCCTCCTTCCTCTCCTTTCCTTTCCTCTCTGCTCCTTCCTGCATCATCATTTCTCTCCACCTCCTCCTCCTCCTCTCATTATCATCATCATTTCCTCCCTTTCCTCCTGCCCTCCTCATTCTCCTCTTATCTTTCCTCCTCCTCCCCTTCTCCTCCTCCCTTTCTCCTTCTCCTCCTCTTCCTCCTCCTCTCCTTCTCCTCCTCCATCTTCTCAGTTCTTCTTTCTCTTCTTCTTCTCTTCTCTCTCTTCTTTTCTTTCTTCTTCTTCTTCTTCATTCTTCTTTCTTCTCTTCTTCTTCTTCTTCTTTCTTCTTTCTTCTTCTTCTTCTTCTTCTTCTTCTTTCTATATGCAAGGGTTTCTGTGAGATGAAGGACAAATTGGGGAGTCCTTTTTCCTTCATCATCTTCTTCTTCGCTATTTTTCTCCTTCTTTCCTCTTCCTCCACTTCCAATATGCCCCTCTTCCTGTTAATTTTTGCGAGGAGTGGATTATGATATTTCCTTACAAAAGAAGCGTAATAACTGCCTTTGATAACTATCTGCACATATTTGTCTGAAAAAATGAAAAAAAATTCACTAATCTCGAGCTTGGACAGCATTTTACGCGTGACCTAACGATGGTAAAATGGTTAGATCCAAGCTTGTACAGAAAATAGGGGGCACGAATGGATTCAGGGATTGTTTTTTTAGATACATTAATTTGTACAGTCATAGTAGCCTCCAAAAAGTTGGGTTCTTGTATAATGCTGCCGAAAAATGAGACGTTAAAAACCAGTCTCCTTCACATGTTCACAGAAGTAAGTTCGCGGGGGCGGGTGGGGGGGGGGGCTTCTGCCCCTTCGTCACTGGCTTGCGGACTTTACTTCACATAGCTACAGGTTATTACGTACATCTGTTACAAAACAGATATCCAACATCTTTACCGGACGCGACAGTCTGTCCGAGTGTCATTTTACCCAGCGGGTCACAGAGCTCGACTTAAAAATAATAACCCTGCTGAACTCAAAATAGAAAATTCCTATATTTCGGTATATTTATATCTCAATGTTCGAGCTATACACCTTGGTAGTTGTGACTGTCGGGCGACCTATAAAGTTAATAGCTTAATCACAGGGGACTTTTTTTTGGATTTTTTTTAAGCAGATTAAACGAAATAGCATTAACTGCCAGAGGCGAAAGTTGTAATCTTTAAGCCGTACGTCATATGGTGTGAAACAGGCAGGAAATATGTTGATTCGATACAGAATTAAAATTTGAATGCGCGACATTTTTTTTCCTTTTCGAAATTAATTTAAACAGTTAAGGAAACCTGATTCCAACTTTATAAAAAAAAATGATACTAATGAAATCTCGCTGTTTTGATGATGAGAGATTTATCTGTCATGCCCACTAACAATTTTTGTTCTTCTTCTAGGATTTGGTTTCAAGTTCGATATCTTTCAATTCAGATTAAATGAAATGAGTAAGATTGGAAGCAGTCACTTAATTTGACCTCTTAAAAATCCGGGGTCTGTCTGATCGGGAGAAAGGATCGGTTGGGGGCACACCCGGAAAGGGTCAATTTTAACAAATTCCGGGTCAGTTTGACCAAAATCCAAGGTCTAGCGTTGATCAATATTTTGGTCAACCCGACCCGAAATTTGGTTAAAATTTACCCTTTTCCGGGTGTGCTCCAACGGATTCTTTTCCGAGTCAGTCTGACCCGGGAATTTTAAGAGTGTAGGACACAATGTCCCCAGGAATCAGTGTACTATTTAAAATTTCTGCTGTGAAAATTTTCAAAGGTCATTCGCTTTCCACTTTGTTGGGTGCCAGCTGATATCAGAAATGCTGCTGATTGTGGAAATTTGTGCTTTTTATTGGATCAATGTCTATTCAGGGCAATGCAATTCAATACTTGTAAATTGACTGCATTTTTTTTACTCAAGTAAACATAATTCAAGCCAATCCTTCCAGCTCTGAATATACACTTTAGCCCATGTTTATATGGTATATGTTTCAACTTCATTTGTTCTTGGTTTTTTTTTTAATTTACTTTTCCCAATTCATTGTTCATTGGCCTTTACCTTCGACATAGTTTCGCCTTACCGCCTTTTTACAGCTTGACTTCCGTCTTTCTTGATGGCGAAGCGAGAACAGCGAAAATCCGACCTGTGCGATCAGGAGATTTCAATCAACAGATTTAAAAAAGAAGCAACATATAATGAAATCAGGACAGGGATTCTCAGTATTTAAGCGCTTAAAACGTTCTTCCGATTTTTAGATTATCAAACATATTCTAATTTCTATCCCTCTTTAATCGGGAGTTCCAAAATTCTAGATGCAAACGTCGTGCTGAGGCTTGAACCCAATAATCATAACGCCGTCTTATCAAACGAAAGAAGCCTGTGTCCCCGTTCTAATTACCTGCGTGGAGGCTAAATGAAGTGTAGAGATAATGCTAGATGTCCAAAACATGGCGAGGTATATACGGAGAACAGACAGGCGACAGAATGGACACATACACACACACACACACACAACACACACCACACACACACACACACACACACACACACACACACACACACACACACACACACACTACACACACCATTCACCACCACCCACACACACACACACACACACACACACACACACACACACACACACACACACACACACTAACACACACACACCACACACACACAACACACACTCAAACACACACATCCGAAACTTGAAAAACGCTTCATTTGTTTCGCGTATAAAGACCTCATCGATAACAGCTGTCAGGTTCTTTTTGTATGGGTGTTGATACTGTTATACTCTCTTGGACTAATTAAATCAAAATATTGGTATATAAAAACCACGTTTTATCCATTTCTTGTTCTTTACACTTGAATTTGTCAAATTATTTTGTAGAATTCAAGCCCCATGATACTACTGAACTCGATTACCAAGCGTTTAAAAAAAACCCCGTTAACCCGTTGGAGACGATAAATACTGTAGCTCCTGCTATAACACGCATGTTTCCATAGACCCCAGCCTGAGATAATCTCGTCCTTTAGTCTCCTAATCAGTTGTTATATAAACTAAAAACATTACAGACTGCAGAAGAAAAAACATATTTAAGTTTATTCACGTCTATATTTGTCCCTGTTCTCTAGCTCGTTTATTTAAAATCGAGTCCTATATTCGCGTTTGGCTTGCTAAAATATTCAGAGGGTGGCTCTGGGCTCCAACTAAAAGTCATAAGCCAGACGACAGGCTGGAAGTATTTAAAGCCACCTGATATCCATTTCCCGCCAAAATGTGATGACAAGTCGAATTGCTCATTTAAAACCTGATATCTTTCCCCCGACTGAGTTATTTCAGTCAGTTGGGATCTGTTATTTTCGATAACAGTGTGTTTCTCAATCTTTGATTTATCCAGAGGTTTCTAATCAGGGTAATTTTAAAGAGAGTCAATAGTTCTTTGGAGGATTGTTTTGCTGATGCCCGGCTAACCTTTTAAGCGAGGATCTATTCAGAACAACTTAATTATACCACTGAATTTCCAGCAACACTGATTTTCGATATTTAAAGACCTCGAAAAATGACGACTTCTGGCGAACTTTTGGTCAACCAGTTCTTGTTTCATTTGCGGCGTTTTTTTTTTTATATTTATTCTTTATTAGGGTTCAAATCGCCCAGAGCGGTTCGAAGGGAATGTGAGCGTAATATATATTTTGATATAAGGCCTGTATAAGATTACCCCTCCCCCTTGGCCCAGAAAGCACGGGAGAAAGAAAAATGTTGTGTCAACGAAAACATTGACTGAATTCGTTGTGAGTTAGAATATTATGGAAAAATATAGCCTACCCCGCTACCACGGCCACCACTTAAGTCATCGGTTGAACATTATTTCCAGTTTTATAGAAAAAAAAAGACTGAGCTACATGAACCCTCATACTGTGTTCTGATAAGGTTACAAATCAAGCCCTGGAAAAATTGCAGCTCCAAAGATCATTATCAAGTGCTCTTAATAAATTGAAAATCATTAAGTGCCCATTCCAAATTCCCGATGGCATTGCGTTATGAATTTTACATCGAATGTCCATTCAAACGACAGCTACTGTTCCAAACTTTTTGTGTTCTAGCGGTGTTTATTTGTCCATTCAAAACACTGTCATGTATGTCAGATAGCTGAAGTTTTGACAATTCTTTAAATGAAGCTTCGACAATGTTATAACTGTTTCTTTAAGTTACAGCCAGCTATTGATTTAATGGAGCGCAGAAAACTTCATTTACAGGAACATTATTGATAACACTGTGGATTTAAAGGCAGTGGATCCTCATTGTGCAAAACATCCCCGCAGACCAGGAAAAGACAACCCATGCCCTTAGGCCTAATGTGAAGCGGCATGTCTGTGAAATCTGGGGGTCAGTGATTGCTAGAATTTGAAAATGTTAAAAGAAAAACAATAGCCGTTTAGTGTACGTTCTATGGCCGTAGTGAATTTTTTTCTGCGCTGAAAAAAATCAAATCTGAGTCTAATTGCGTCACTATAATTCCATCAAAATGAGTTTCATTTAGCTCCTGTATTTTGCTAAAACGTTCCAGATGGCATTTTTCTTCTTAATGCCATTGTATTTACACAATGTTTCATTTTTAGACATGCAAAAGAGATCCCTGCTTTAACGCCTTTGCATGCCTAATTGTTGCAATTTTGCCACATTCGTGTTACAATTAAAACTCAACAATTCGCTAATATATTAGTTTTCTCTATTACGTTTGTATAGAAAAGGTTACAAATGGCATAATGTTTAAGCAACATCTATAAAATAATTACCAGTATCAATGGTGCAATAAGGAAAGGCCAAGATTTAAAGGAAAATATTAACAATAACAATGTCATATATCAATCCCCTCAAATTAATTCTGCGTGCAAAGAGTTAAAGTTGAGTGAAAGATTGAGAGTAGTCAATATTTCGGACAACAGGATCTCTTTCTCTGGCTGGCCGACCACTTTTACGGACTTTATCAATTCTCTAACACGATTCTTCCGTCTATTTAAACCCAACTTATTGCCAAGCACCTATATGCCAACAATTACAAATACCTTTCTCTCGGGAGTAAGGGGGTTACATACTGGTGGCTTTGACAAAACAATGGAGTAGTTATGTTGACTTATCCGAATCGTCTATATTCATATGGTATAATACATGTTATTCTTTTACGTTCAAGTCGAATGTCATGCGAGTGTTCTCACTGTCTTAGATACTCAGGACTTTATTGTCCTATTATCAGGGTTATTCGTTGTAATATTTATTTAGAACGTTGAACCGGAAATACATGTTACTGGTGAAATCTAAAACCCTGGTTTTTGTCGTTATTCCAATTTAGTGCGGCGCAGGGCGACATTATTGTATCGGTACTTGAACATTTTGATTGAAGCGTTCCTTCGCGAACTCATTCCTTGAATAGCCGATCGGCCCGTGATCATTTCTCTCCCCGGGAGAATTACCCGTACGGAAGTCACGCTGAACCTGCTCAGGTGGGCAGGCAAGTTGCCTCATCTCCTTCCGCGCGCAGTTGCCCCGGGGGGATTACCCCGTATGGCGCGTGGGCGGTGACAATCATCAGCGCTGATCCTGTTGGATAGCGGGATTACCGCATGTAGGCGGATGACGTCATATTTTCTAGTCGAGCTCCTACACAAACGAAATTTTGGCTTTGGGGGGGGGGGGACGTGATTGTAGGTAGGGTGGATCTGGATACTCATAAGATTCAGCACAAAGCTTCGAGTTACATATTTCCCGGGGTGGGAATATGGGCCGGGTCTGGGATGCTGGGATAGGGTGGTGGCTGGGGCATATATGGGCCTAGATTTTTATCTAAAGATGTATGAGCCAATATAATCAAAAAAATATCCACAGGACATGTCAGGTCATGCCTCTTTGTCGTAATTGTTTCATGTCTGTATTCAAACGTGCTGTCGACTAAACTGCACGTTTACCCCCAATTTTTTTTGGCTATGCATGCAGCTTGTGTAGAGAAGCTCTTAAATGTATGTCTCCAGGCGTCCGGATTTTATAGCGTTTGCGACAGATGGTGTAGGTAAAACAGGATTAGTAGAATCAAGAACCTAGGTCCGTGGACATAATTCGAAGAGGAATTACCTCCTAATCACCTCTGAGGTCCCTGGTGTTAAAAGAACATCATATAAACAATGTTTCCAGTTTTAAACATTTCTGCAGCTTACATAAACCACCCTTCATGCCGATATGGTGTGTTTTCTTGATAAGCCCTTGAAAAAAAGGCCTACTTAAAATACATTTAATGTTTGTTTTTTTTTAAAGTGAAATTCAATGAACTACAATTCCAGCTAGCATATGGACTTTTTATTGCCCATCGGGAAATTAGGAATATGCTGATACTCATCTGTGTGTATTTTGCTAGCTGACACCATGACCATGATAATCTGTCTAAATATTGCTGTTCCTAGTCTCTGTTTGTCCATTTAAATATTATCATGTAGGTTCAGATGTCAAAAAGTTTTGACCATTTTGTAAATGGTTGATTTCACAGTATTAAATATTCTCTTTAACATCAGGACAAATTAATGCGTGCATAGTTGGTGGGGATTCGAATCTCTACTTCGCGATGGAGGCCCTTCAAGGGAGTCAACGGGGATAACTAGTTACCCCTTACATTTTTTTTTCTTTATTCGAAATCACCATAAAGAGGGCAATGGCCAGATTTGATTGAAGCGCTCTTTATTTACAGGACACAATGCTCCCATAATCAAGATAGGGCCTATGCTTTTTCAAATTTCATAGGCTCATACATTTCGGTCTTTTTGTACAAGTATTATCAGAAAAATGCTGCGAATACCCGGATACTGTGTTGTCCATTCAGGCACGAGATGAATCACAATACTGGTTATTCATGTTTTCTCCGGCGAATAACAAATCCAAAGACAAATCCTTCCAGCATGAATATAGGCCTTATGACTCTAGCTGATGTTATATGTTGGTATAGGTTTTAACTCACTTGGTTTCGTGAGGAATTTCTGGGTGACTATTCCAAATCATGTCCACATCACTTTTGCAGGGTGTCTGCACGTCTACAAATTAGATTGTGTAAATGCATTGAAACTCCATTTTGGTGGAATTATAGTGACCGTTAGACAACAATTCCCAGCACACAGGAACACACAATAAGTTGGCAGTTGGATGGCGGTGAGGGCGCATTTTCATATTCTAGGTAATTACTGATTTTTAGCTTTTCACTGAACATGCTCCTTTCATTATAGCCTAAATGAGTGATATGTTTGCTGTGCTTGTGGGGGGGGGGTTACAAATGAGTTCCCTGCCTTTTAAGCGCAACAATAAAAAACTGCCATTAAGTTAAAACTGTGTATAATCGATCGTATGATTAGTTTGTCTTGTTTTGTATTTGTGAAGGATTTCGTTGCAAACCCTTTTTTTACAATCTCCCGACATGTTCTCATTATTGCGACTAGTTAATTCCACAGCTGGTATTCTCTTTCACCATGGACAACATTTTCATCGTGTTTACAGCTAAAAAAAAACGTATACCTATAGTCCTACTTCTGGTGTGACCCAATACTAGATTGTGCTTCAAATAAAGAGGGGGCGGGATTATTTTAATGAATGGTAGTGACGCTCAATTAACCATTACGTAATCTGTAAATAAATAGCGTTCTATTTTTCAGTCTAATTTTCCGGGCTGTTTTGCGAGTGCTGACGAGCGATTGATACACGACGGATGAAGACCACATTACATGCTCTGAACTTAGCAAACAATGCTCTCTTTGAAATAGCTTTCAAATCGCCCATAAACGATACGAGAGCAGTTATTTAGGAATTAAGGCCTTAGGAGAAAGAACATGTCCCAACATGCCAAATTGGTATTCGCTTTTATCTCCCATACCGTTGGTCTATTACTACATTGCAGACGTTTGAATGCGTCTTTGACCTGGAATGTAGACAAAAATTCTGCAAATCGCTTAAGTGAGATTGTTTAACACGCCGGGGTCACAAAATCGCGATCATGAGAACTTGTCTGGATTCGTACCAAAAGAGCGCGTTTTGTAATTTATTAATTACATGTATTTTTGTTGGACAGGAAGCTAAAGGTTTATAATAACACTCAAACAGGATTTGATATCTTTGATTCCTGATATGGACTACGATTGGTTAGTCTATTATGATCAGGCAAATAACATCCGTTAGGCCTATTATTTAGGTGGAAAACTGCGTATCAGTAAAATGACTCTTCAATGAGAATTGGAACGAGGGAGATATTCCCCCCCCCCCCCGGAGGCGGGGGGGGGGTACTAGATTTGGTTCGACGGGGTGTGTGCCGCTGAAGTCGAAAACCCGACCTTTTGAAAGCCGGTCATTTTTGGCGGAAAATGATACCTATTATTAAGGGTTGTTATTAAGAAAAGTGGCCTTTTTTGCATTTTTAGCGATGAATAAATTTCAAATCATGGACCCATGTTTAAGGGGTTTTTTTCCCCAGACACCATACCCATGTTTAGGATTTTTTGCGAAAAACACAACCTATTTAGAAGCGGCACACTCCGTTTTACCTTACTAGGCAATTACCCCCCCCCCCGGTGGCGGGATATTTTCCTTCTACTCAAAATATCCGCCTGTGGTTATAAAGAGAGAAATTGCTAAAGCACCCATTTTTATTTCCAATTGTATTTCAAAATTCTTGTATTTTGCTTATCTGTAAAAAGAAATAGCCGCCCCAGAT
>JZLH01S0622187.1:33085-44806 GCA_001188425.1 Eucidaris tribuloides | reverse complement strand
AATGGACCATTGACCTCTATGAATGGACCTTATCAAAGGTATCTTGCCAGTCGCAGTGAGTTGGAGATGAGGACCGTGTTCTCATCGAAAATCAAACTGGGTTTATCAAGTCGATTATTTATAGCACACAGGAATATGTAGCTCATACTTTAATACTGGCAACATATTTAAATTTTGCCTCTAAAGGGAAAGTTCACCCTGAGATTAAGTTGGTATTGATAGAAGCAGAAAAATGAGAGAAACATACCAATGAAATTTTGGGGAAATCGACCAAAGAATAACAGAGTTATGAATTTTTGTAACTTTTCATTTTGTGACGTCACATTTGAGCAGCTCCCCCATTTGTCATGTTATATGAGTTCCATACATTGTATTTTTTTTGCCATGTCATGATAATGATTTTTTTTTTATAGAAGCATGTATGAAATAATGTGTCTAATTGTAGAGATAAAATCATTTTAATTTTTTTTTGAGAAAATGGCACTTCGAGGAATTTATATTACATGACATTATAGAGAGCTGCTGGCATGTGATGTCACAAAATTAGAACTTTGAAACTTCATAACTCTGTTATTCTTTGATGGATTTTCGCCAATTTCATTAATATGTTTATCTCATTTATCTGCTTTTATTAAAACCAACTTGACATCAGGGTGAAGTTCCTCTTTAAATTTTGCCTTTAAATAAATACAATACACACAACACGTAATAACACAATGGACCATTGACATCTAGGAATGGACCTTATCAATGGCATATTCCCAGTCGTTGTGAGTGGGAGACGAGGTCCGTGTTCTCATGGAAAATCAAACTGGGTGTATCAAGTCAATTATTTTTAGCACAAAGGATTATGTAGCTCATAATTTTTATACTGGCAATATTGTTAAATTTTGCCTTTAAACATGTTAAACGGAAAGTTCACCCTGAGATCAAGTTGGTTTTAATAAGCAGAAAAAAATGAGAGAAACATATTTACGAAGGTTTGACAAAATCCATCAAAGATTAACAGAGTTAAATGTTGTTTATAAGTTTAACGTTAAATGTTCTTTATAAGTTCAATAATAACAGAGTTATGGAATTTCACAGTTTTAAATTTGTGACGTCACATGCGAGCAGCTCCCCATATGTCATGTGATATGATTTCCATAAAGTGCCGCCTTCTCAGAAATTTGAAATGATTTTACCTGTGCATTCAGTATTCACTATATTATCAGAAACATTATTTCATACAAGTTTCTATGAAAAAAAAAAACATTCAGTTATCATGAACCATTAAAAACTGGTTATAATTGAATTTATATTATATGACATAGGCCTATACTGCCCCATGACGAATGGGCATAACTGACTTTTTTTTTTCAAAATATAGTGTTAAAGCCCAAGTTTATTTTAGGGAATTTTTTGGTTATTTGAAAGCTTTATGCCCCAAAGTCATAACCCTGCAATAATAGATTCTGATGTCTTTAGTTTTTTTATATGAATTATGAAAATGTCGGGGGGGGGGGACCCCGAGATTTGCACTATATTTTTACATTATAGCATCCATAGGGTTAATAAGGCGTTAAGGATATATGAGTTATACCTCATCTGAAAGAACAGACTCTGCTCTTTCAGATGAGGTATAACTCGGATAACTTTAAGGATCTTTATAGCACAAAGGATTGGGTAACTCGTTCATTTTAACTGAGAACATGATTAAATTTTGCCTTCAAATAAATACATGTACAATGCAATACATTACACACAACACGTAATAGCACAATGGACCAACGACCTCTAGGAATGGAACTTATGAATGGCATATTCTCAGTCGCTGCGAGTGGGAGACGAGGGCCGTGTTATCATGGAAAATCAAAAAGGGTGTATCAGATCAATTATTTATTCAATCTTCCGCTTTTTAGAAGAAAAAAAAGGGAACAATAGTTTTTCATCCGGTTTGGATTTCCACATGATTGCCAGTTACTACGCACAAATACTGTAAAAATGAGACCCTCGTAAAATATAATACGGTTTGTCGCACTGGAATTCAAAAGACAATGGTTTCGCTTTGGAATAACGGTGATAGGATTAATTCCTTTATGCTCATTATTTAAGGTTACGTCATATTTTCCCTATCAGGACCGGCTAACTTGAATTATTCATACAAATCATAATGGATATACATGTTTTTTACTCATCAAATCACTTTGAGTTTGTCCTATCATATATGGATTATAATCATTTGGTTTATTGTAATGTTATAGTCTCCGACAGTTTGTGTTATATAATTGGAACTATATTATTCATTTATTTATATCGAATATAAATGAACACAGATTGCTTTTTATTTAATCAAAGGCTTGCAAAGAGAATTCATGATATTTGCATAATTTGTTATGTACTCCTTGTTTATTATCTTGGAGGTAGTAACCTGCAGAACTTAAAAAGGTCAAATGCTTGATCTGTTGTTTTCAATAACTCAGAGAAAGATTACCTGAATTATTAAAAAAAATAACAGTTGAAGCATTGTATCTTATTATATTTTGAGTTCTCATACCTCTAAGATTATAAATATATATTACAGCAAAAATAAGCAAATAATATCTTTTTGGATCAAAGCACTGAAATTGATCAAATAAACTGGAAATAAGATATTAGAATATATTCGTGCTATGAATTTAACAAACTCCGTCGCACCACACCACAGCACACCACACCAAACTACATCACACGTAACCACCCACATCACATTACATTACATCACATCACAACACATCACATCACATCACAACACATCACATCACATCACATCACATCACATCACATCACATCACATCACATTACACTACACCACATCACATCACATCACATCACATCACATCACATCACATCACACCACACCATACCACATCACATCACATCACCTCACCTCACACCACACCACACTACAGCACACCAATATACACTCCACACCACACTACACCACATCACCTCACACCACACCACACCACATCACACCACACCACATCACATTACATCACATCACATCACACCACATCACATCACATCACATCACATCACATCACATCACATCACATCACATCACATCACATCACGTCACACCACACCACACCACACTACACCACACTAATATACACTCCACACCACACTACACCACATCACATCACATCACATCACATCACATCACATCACATCACATCACATCACATCACATCACATCACATCACATCACATCACACCACACCACACCACCTCACACCCGATTTTGTACCTGTTTGAGTCGTAGTCCCTGTCAGATTTATCTTTTCCATCAAGCGCACGAGTGTCTTCTGAAACAAAGGTACTTTTGTAACCTGGAAAAAGGGATAGTCAACCAAGTAAGTGCAAAAGAAATGAATCACCGCTCCTTTCAGAGAGCAAAAGGTTTTACTTCAGCAAGAGTTAAATATAACTCCGATATCAGTGGAAATCACCTTCGAAAGAGTGAATCTAACAACTACTCTACTACAAATTGGAGTTGGGTGTACTCCTGATGGGAGTGGTTTTCACTTCGAAGTTCGAAAATTAAGTGATCTTTGATATCACAGCCAATCCCCGAGATTTTGCTTTGCACACAAAAACCGTTTTACTCAGATTCGATCTAACTAAAGATAGGTATATAAACATGCAGTATTTAAATTTGGGATTCATGCGTTGCAGTTTTTGAAATATAAACAAAGTCATTAGAAATTGGGCCGTTACTCAAGTTATATTTTTGTAAATATAGTCTAGGTTTCAGACATTGGATGTAGCTTTCACCTGCAAATTTTAATTTTTAGAGATGTTCTGTAGTAACTTCACAGGTATGGGTTGTTTGACCTTGTAAGCTTTCATCAGCGGGTACCCATTTTCACTATAGATGATAAACGATTCAGGTCTGGCAGTCAGACTAGTATAACAGTTGTATAAAATTCAAATCCAGTTAGCAACGTTATACGGTATACGTCGGTTCCATTTATCAACGCTTATTTTCACAAGACCTGACTTTTCAGCCCCAAAGCTTTTGTGAGAGGTAAACATGTGAATCTTTACATTGTAATTGAGTTATTGGGTGATAAGTTCAGTTCGGGGTGTACAAATCACCATGGGCATCCTCTCTTTATGGAATACTTCATTTAGAGTGCCATCCACTACGCGAAATAACTCCAATTTGGCATGAAATCCACTCGAATTTGGAGTGAAATCTGCTCCAATATTTAGAGTGGATTTTCACTCTTACGAGAATAAAAAAAAATAATGAAGTGAACAGGCCTCCCTTTTACATTAAGACTATAGGGTATAATAAAAGTACAAGAAACGCTAACCAAAAAGAAATGGAAAATTGATACACTTTACTAAATCAAATCATCAACTTATTATGTACAATTCATTTAACTGCGTATTTATTAAATCATCTAATTGTATCAAATTACTATATCATTGAATAGTTGTAACCATAACGGCCACACACGACGGAATAAAATGATAAAAGTACACACATACTCATAATTATGGAATATTTTGTTGATACTTAAGTTCTTTCTCCTATATCGTCCAAAATTTTCAAGACGTTAATTTCACAAAAACGCAGTATGTGAAGCAATTTTTGGATTTCATGAGATGACTAAAGTAAAAACTGGAATTCGTTTGAGCGCAATAACAATTATTTTTTTTTAAATCCACAAAAAAATCATGAAAAGGTATTAAATTAAAGTAATAAAAAACACAAAAAAGTGATAAATTTGGATCTAATGTCACTTATCATTATTTAACAATCTGAAATGTCAATTGACAAGTCTAAATAACGCGCTTAACCACCACGTGACTAAACAACAAAAACAAACAATACCGCCATTTATAAACACAGGTTTTAGCGTCGAGTCGGACGTACAAAATTGCCCTTCAGCCATTACTGAAATACTTAGATTATAATTGTTTCAAATGGGGTGAGCAAATATTAATCCCAGATGTACCGTTCACGGAAAAATGGCAACTTCTAAAATGTCTTTTAAGTATTCCATAATTATGAGCATGAGTGTATAATGTTCTGCAAGTCAGGGGTTTCGGGGTTTTTTTGTCACTTTCCTCGCCTCATGGATCAGCGCTGCGGAGATGAATAACCATTGTCAACTTGAATACAGTAATTGTAATAACAATTTCAGTGTTAAAAATTCCATTCCGGTCACAGGGTGACTTGAATGACGGCACCTTATGCAAACAGAACTAACGGTATTGTCTGTCATGGAAGTTCCAGAAAGAAAGACATAAAGAGAGAGAAATGAAGAAGGAACGAATGATAAAAGAAAGGAATAAAACAAGGAGAAAGAAAAGAAGGCAGAAGGAAAGAAGGTAACAAAGAAAGAGAGAAATAAAGAATGAAAGAAAGATTAAAAGAAAAGAGAGAAGGGAGGAAAGAAATAAAAGAAGGAAAGAAAAAGAAAGAAGGAAAGAAAAAGAGAGAAAGAATAAAGATCGAAAGAAAAATTGATTGAAAGAAAGAAGGAAATGAAAGACCCAAGAGACACATGCAAAATTTGATTTTCTTGTATTCAGATTTTATAGAAGGTACACAAATAGGCCTAAATACTTTCAAAGAGATGCATTTCAAAAAATAAAGTCATAAAACTGACTTTTCAATGTTCCAAAATACGCTAAATCAAACTAAATCTTTTTTCAAAGGACAAAGCATGGGTGCATGAAGGTGGGGCAGTTTTGCCCATTTGTCACAAGTTTCTTTATCGTTCTTATTTGCAAAAACTACGTGCCTGACCCCAGTGAAACGTGGATATAAGCTACAAATGACCTATGCCTCGACAAACGGGCACAGTCTTTGTGCTTATAAAATGATGGCCCGAGATGATGAGAACAGTAAATAGGGTGAACATTGCCCGCTTTCCGCTGTCACGGGGTTGAATGATACATTACAACATGTAGAGCGTGGGTGGCGTCACGAGGGGGTGGGGGTGCAGGGGTGACCTTCTATTTTTTTTAAAGTCATGAAAATAATGGGGATGTACTGTTTTTCGAAAATTTCGCGCCCCCCCCCCCACTATTGTTGTTCATTTAGCGAGTAAAAAAAAAAACAAATTGGCGGACAAAAAGTGCTTTGGTCGTCGTCGGCCCCCTTTCCCCCGCTTGTCGGATTTTGTTTGGCTTGTAATTTGGCTTGTAAAATTTTGTTGGAGGGCAAAAAATGCTTTTGGTCATCAGTCCCCTGCCCCCCCCCCCACTCACATTCTGTTTGGCTTGCATTTTGACTTCTGCCAGGTAAAAGTTTCCCGACCGATTTTTCGCCCATTCGAAGATTTTACCTCCCTGGCGCCGCCCATGAAGTAGAGAGCTCGTGACATTATGGGTCTGCATGCGATTTATTTTCTTGTAAACTAATAGACTTTGTCGTCTGAGTGGCGAGAACACCTTTGGTCATAAAGTTGGAATTAAATTTTTGACCTCAATTTATGAAATCATAGTGACATTTGATTTATTATTCTTGAATGATAATATACATTGTCAGATTTCATTGAACAAAAATGTATGAGTGTTTGGTTGTTTTGCATGACTGCTGCATATAAGTAAGTAGCTATACGTCCTTAAGAACACCCGTTTAAAAAAAATGTCAAATTTTGCTATCAAACATAATCTGGCAGTGTTATAATGGACAAATAAATGCTCTACAACACAAATTCAGACACTTATGCCGTCACTCGTAAAATATGTACAGTAAAAATTGGCACATAAATTATTCTCGGCCGATGAAAATTCTGCAACACAGCAGTCCATGGGGAAAATGGAATGGTCTCTCGGTAATTTTAACTTTTGTTAAAACACTTAGTAATCATTTTGAACTGTATTTTTTTTCAGGGCTTCATTTTTAGACCTTAGACCGTTCAGACAATAGTAGCCTGGGAATCATATAGCTCACATTTTTTAATGGGAATATTGTTATATGATGCCTTGAACTAATGAATGCCTTTAATACGAAGGGGGTGGGGGGCGTTAAGGTAGGGGCAGCCTCCAGAAATATATATAAAAGAAGCATACACGGTATAAATTATCAATATTGCAGGACCCTGGGAACGATTTTTTTTTTCACCGGGGGTGCCGAGATATATATTTTCGCGGCCAAAATTATTTTTCACGGCCAAATTCGTGGCCAAATCAACAGCAGAAAAGTCACTCAGCGGAGGGGGGGGGGGTGTCAGAAATAGACATACACGTCTTTTTGCAGCAATTGCATTGCATTTTCTTCCCAACCCCTGCCAGAAAAACATCCCTATACGACTATACATTGAACAATATTAAAGCCAAGTACACAGTAAAACCGGCTGTTTAAATTGTTTATACAACGCTATATATGAACTGATCTGATATTGTTTTAAAGTTTAAACAGATGTTAAAACTTTTAAACAGCAATGTTCAATTCTAACTATTCATTGTTCAAAACATTGAACATTGCTGTTTAAATGTTTAAACACTTGTTTAATTTTTTTTTATTCATACCGTGTATAGTTTTGGTAAATGACCAAAAAATATGTACTTCTTTGCTCTTCTGTATTTTAGATAGACCTATATGATCTATCAATGCCCTGAAAATTGCTCTCTCTGAAAAGGTACCCTTTTTTAGATACTGCTCAAAATGTAGAATGGGGGGGGGGGACTGACATTCCCATGTATAGGTAATGTACATAACGCTACTGTTCTTCTATAATCTAAACATCGCCATTTTTGTGTCAATTTTCGATGTGTTTGATGTTGTTTTCCGGTGTCTTGGCCTCAATATAGAAAATATAGAAAACGTTCTCCGATCGACCAAAATTACACTCGTGCTATAATCATATCATGAAAATCCATTGATGAATGTGTCATTTTAAAGTGAGCGGAACAAAAATATTCCAACATTATGATAAACATTGTTTTTTTTTCGAAGGTTCCTCAAAATCCAAGCGTAGCTTTTTAGAGAACCCTTAAATTTCCATCAATCTTATTTACTCGTTTGCTTATTATATTTTCTTGGTTCGTTTCGAGTTTGTTTATGTTAAGATAATTCTGAAGTGCGGATGCATGTATGCCTTATTTTTGTAAAACTCAACCATTTTGTTTGTAATTACGTTTAAATGACTTTCATATATCTATTTCTGTTTGTAATTAATTTTGTGTATATATATACGATCGATGGAAATGAAATGAAATGAAATAAAATTAAATAAAATCAATTAACAGAAATTACCTACCTGTCATAAATACCGCGTAGCCAGCCAATGCCAACGCTATCACTCCGATCACACTCTTGGTGCTGGTTTTCATCCGATATTGTTTCATGATTACCAAATTACCATCCACTAACGACAAAGAAAGTTTCAAAAATGCAATGAAACGTCCAACGTACGTGAAAGCTTCAGAGGTACAAAGCACTGAACTCTGCAGGGGCGTGTGCTGCTACTCGCCCATATTTCTCATGCAATGCACTTGTAGGTGTTCACGTCACAGATGCCCTTGGCTCAGCGGCGTGGAGGTAGATATTTACTTGATATAAGTATTTTTTTCCAGTTATGTTGCGGTTGACCAATTTGTAAAAATTTTTGGTGGGACTTTCTCCTCCTTTGCCATTTCCTGTTTTCGTCATGTACGTTAAATATCTCTTTTGTGTGTGTCTTTTTATAAACGTTTTTACCACGGCGGTATAAATTTGTTACCGAGACAAATGAAGAACTGCAGATCGGATTTTCATCAAACTTAGTTGAGAGTTATAATGGGATATGCCAATAGGATTTTGGATTGAAAAGGACAAAGTTCAAGGGTCATAACACCCTGTATATTTTCAGTGAATTCCTATTTCCGCCATAACTGAAATACCGTGATTGGATTTCATTTAAACTTTAGTCAAGTTATGATCGTCAGATGGGCTGCTAAGATCATTTTGGGCGTTGAAAGGTGAAAGGTCAAGTAAATGGGCTCGCGTACTTTTGTTTTTCGAGATAAATTATGCCACTGATCACATTTGGATCAAAGCTGGGTCAAATGCGCACTGTGATTCATGTATGAAACAATCTTCTTTTTTTTAGCAGATGGGCTAAAGGTCAAGGTTCAGCGTAATGCATCTCTGATAAGATTTTAATCAAACGTGGGTCAAGTTAGTGTACGATACATTACACTTTTTCAGTTGAAAGGTCGAAAGGTTTCAAGGTCGAAAGGTGGAAAGGTCATAGACTATTTTCAGTCTGTTGTACGGATATGTTATCAGGTGTATAAATCAGAAACAGGTAACGACATTTATCGTTAAAGATTGTGTCAGGGATTTGCAAGTCATTACTTCCCTTCATTATCAATACCAAACGGTAGTTTAGTACTTACAAATGGTGTGTGGAAAGTTTGAGATCCATACGTCATGAATTTGTTGTTTTATGAGAAAAACTAATAACGACATGTTACCGGAATGTTGTTCTTTCCGTGAGTTTAAATTTTGCTCAAATTGCGAATCGCGGTTATGTGTACCGTCGCAAGACCAGCGGAGCACACTGATTGGATAAACGGCTTAACTCCGCGCGACCTTCGGCTAACGGCTGATCGGACAATTTTGGAACGGCCCGTGCACGTCGACGTCACTTTAAATTTTGAAGTTTAATTGTCCAGATTTTCACCAAAACTACGTATTCTACCCAAAGGTTCTATGACAGGTGTTTACTTATACTAATCTTCACATTGTCATTGTGAACGATTTGAGCTGATTTCATTCATTTTACAGTTTTCTTACTTTGTCTTTAATGTGTAAAGTTCCAACAAAATAAAAGATGGTGCAAGTGCATGAAAACATACCCATTCCCTGCAGTCCAATCGCCATAAATTCATATTCAAATTCAAAATAACATTTATTTCCTTTCTGTATGTCAGTACTTATATACAAATGATACAAATAAATATATAGCAACAAGAAGATATATATGATGTCACTCGTTAAAAAATGTATCGATAAAATTGGCACATAAATTATTGTCAGCTGACGAAAATTCTGGAACATAGCAGTCTATGGGGGAAAACTGGAATGGTCGCTTAATGATTTTCACTTGTTAAAAGAACTTAATGATCGTGTTGAACTGCATTTTTTTTTCAGGACTTCATTTGTAGACCTCATCAGAAACACTGGGAGCACAGAAAAATCATGTCGCTCAGATTTTTTTATACTGAAAACATTGTTAAATTTTTCCTTTAAAGGAAAAGTTCACCCTGAGATCAAGTTGGTTTTAATGATAGCAGAAAAATGAGAGAAACATATTAACGAACGTTTGACGAAAATCCATCAAAGAATAAGACAGTTATGGAATTTTGAAGTTTGTGACGTCACATGCGAGCAGCTCCCCATATGTCATGTGATATGAATTCCATAAAGTGCCGTTTCTCAGAAATTTTGAAAATGATTTTACCTGTGCATTTACTATATTATCAGAAACATTATAGGCTTCTACGAAAAAAATCAATTCAATTATCATGAACCATTAAAAACTGGCAATTTATGGAATTTATAATACATGGCATAATGGGGAACTGCTCGCATGTGATGGCACAAGTCTAAAACTTTAAAACTTCATAACTCTGTTATTCTTTGGTGGATTTTCACCAAACTTTCATAAATACGTTTCTCTCAGTTTTCTGCTTTCACTAAAATTGAATTGACGTAAGGGTGGATTTCCCCTTTAAGGATCTTTATAGCACAAAAGTTAGGAAACTCATACGGCACGTTTTAAACTGGGAACATCGTTAATTTTTGCATTTAAATAAATACAATGCAATACAATACAATACACACGACACGGATAGCAAAATAGACTGGTCGCTCAATCAGTTCAGTTCAGTTCAAGTGATTGTCACTTTTTAAAAGGTAAATACTCGTTTTGAACTGCATTTTTTCAGGACTTTATATTTAAACCTTATCAGAGACACTGGTAGCACAGGGAAATCATCTAGCTCAAGTGTTTTATACTGAAAACATTGTTATAGGATGCCTTTAAAATTACTCACTCACAGACGATTTTTAACAGTGTAATTTAATGCATTTCAGAGTTTTGGGCACATGAAACGAATGCTTTGTCGGAAGAGACAGTTCTTCGTCTCGCTAATAAGCCAGTTCTCAATTAGCAGATGTGTGTGTGCGTGTGTGTGTGTGTGTGTGTGTGTGTGTGTGTGTGTGTGTGTGTGTGTGTGTGTGTGTGTGTGTGTGTGTGTGTGTGTGTGTGTGTGTGTGTGTGTGTGTGTGTGTGTGTGTGTGTGTGTGTGCGTGCGTGTGTGTGTGTGTGTTTGTGTGTGTGTCTGTGTGTGTGTGTCTGTGTGTTTGTGTCTGTCTGTGTGTAGGTGTGTGTGTTTGTTGTTTGTATGTTTGTGTGTGTGTCTGTGTGTGTGTCTGTGTTTGTGTTGTTTGCATGATTGTGTGTGCGTCTGTGTGTGTGTCTGTACGGTATGATTGTGTGTGTATGTTGTTTGTATGTTTATGTGTGTGTCTGTGTGTGTGATTTTGTGTGTGCGTGCGTGTGTGTGTAGGTGTGTAGGTGTGAGTGTGTGTTTGTTTGTATGATTTTTGTGTGTGTGTGTGTGTGTGCGTGTGTGTGTGCGTGTGTGTGTGTGCGTGTGTGTGTGCGTGTGTGAGTGTGCGTGTGTGTGTGCATGTGTGTGTGTGTGTGCGTGTGTGCGTGTGTGTGTGTGTGCGTGTGTGTG
>JZLH01S0622185.1:24266-40652 GCA_001188425.1 Eucidaris tribuloides | reverse complement strand
CCTACAAATCGCCATCGATATCGAACGAATGTTGGGCACCTAACATAGTGAACATATAACTGTTTCATGGCAGCCATCTTGAATTTCAAGTTGTCTGTTATCAAAATGTATTTTTACATGCACCATCATTTTCCTCTACCCCCAAAATATGGGTAAAGCCGTTGGAACGACCTTCATATCTTGCTTAGTTTTGAAGTTATTAATAAAAAAAGGAATAAATGCGGCCATTTTGAAATCCAAAATGGCGGCATGAAATTGGTTCCATTCAAATGGCAACATTGGTTTTCGTGTTTAGTGGACTCTAGGCTTTCCAAAAATGTCAAAAGTTACAAATCTCCACAAAATTTGAACGAAAGGCCTTTTTTCGACATAGCGAACCTGACTAATAGGTTTAGCCTATTTTTTGGAATCAGATCAGGCAAGGTTGGACTGATACCAATGATTTCTTCACATATTGAATTCTTCAGATCGCAAAATAGTTTCTTCAAAATAACGTTGGGGACGCACTCAGATAATTGAAATTCTCTAACCAGATTTGCCGACTTGTTCATATCCGATATCTCATGTTGTGACCCTCATTACCGTGGGAGGAGCACACCCTCCCCCCTGGCTCGCTTCGCTCTCTTGCATATTCCGCTCCCCACAACCCCCAGATTAAATCCTGGCTACGCCACTGCGCTTGTCGAGTAAACTGAAGATCCCTGGTAAAATCCGGGCAGTGCCTTTTCAATTACCTATTTGTAGCTGTACTTTTGAACTTACAGATAACATTTTCTTATTTCTAAGTAAAAGATTTGTTCAAAACGGCTTTGTGTGCATTGAGCCTAAAAGTTATTCTTGTCTTTCCAACTAGATGATTTGCCCAACCAAAACAAAAGACATATAAAAGGCTAAAATTATACACATTGAAACTATTATAAAAATATCCTCTCACAAAGCTACTAGAACAGATAAGTCGGTTTTCGTGAAAATAACAGTTTAAAATCGAAATTGAACGAAACGTCGTTTTATCAATTTTAGTCTGCCGGCACAAACATAATTTCATCAAAACGCCTATTTGAATTGTGATTATACAAATAAATCATTGTTCCGCTTTCATAACCTTCCGAACATAAATGAATTCTAAGGTTTAAACACTGTGTCTTATGTGTCTTTCTTTAGTTTCTGTTTATAATCAAATCTATGAGCACAATATGAATAATAAATAGTAACACTTGCAAATCACTACGACAAGTGTTTTGTGCACAAACGAATAAACACCAGGATACACATTGCTATAGCATACAGTACATCCATGGCATAAATATAAGCCAAGCAACAAACTCAGCATTCAACCAACCAACCAACCAACCAACCAACCAACCAACCAACCAACCAACCATCCACCACNCACACACACACACACACACACACACACACACACACACACACACACACACACACACACACACACACACACACACACACACACACACACACACACACACACACACACACACACACACACACACACACACACACACACACACACACACACACACACACACACACACACACACACACACACACACACACACACACACACACACACACACACACACACACACACACACACACACACACACACACACACACACACACACACCAATCAACCAACCAACCAATCAACCAACCAGGGGCGCTCCATGGGGTGGTGTTTTTTCGCAGGTTATTCATGAAATTCAAGGTTCTTTTACATTTTCACCCCTGAGAGTTTTCGTCCTCTTTAAGATTTCTACCCTGAATCAATCAATCAATAAATCAACCAATAAGCAAAGCTTACTTTCTTGGTAGTATTCCTCGTTCAAACAACCCGGCCCCAACAACTTCATGTCATCGATAGCTATATCACCAAAAGATCCACTGCCCAAGATTCCATGAAAGACCACCTGGGAAAGAGAAGTCCGATAAATGATTCAGTGGTTTATTAGAAGCATGTATTGATGTCAAAATAATAAAGGTATGTGCACGTATGCATGCATGTATGTATGTATGTATGCATGCATGTATCTATGTATGTATGTATGTATGTATGTACGTACGTACGTATGCATGTGTGTATGTATGTGTGTAGGTATGAATGTGCATATAGGTTTGGATACAGCGTGCATCAAAAATGGTACAATCACGAGAAAATTATTTCAGGTAAGAATATTAATTTTTTTCGAAATATATGTATATATTCATCTATTCATCTGTGTATCATCGATAACGACAAGCAATCATCGATCTGTTTTTTTCTAAATCTTCATATAAAAAGATCAAATTATCTTTTAATAATACAGAGGTGAACAGCAAACTTGCTCAGCAAATAATAAATCTATTACGAAAAAAAAAACGTTTGAAACTTCAAAGGAAGTTGTTTTGAGTTTGTTTTCTATCATAAATTCAAATTATTTAATCTTCTGAAGATATGAACCTTATTTAAGCTTGTCGTCGTCGTCGCAGCATACTCTAGTCAGAGCGTAGCTTCCCTAACAGCAGCGTGATACAACCGTCTGTTTTGAGCCATTCTAGTTGCTTTCTCCATGGTACCAAAAGCCTCCCTCACTTGTACAAAAGCTTGTACAATCTTAAAAATCCCCAGGTAAGGCATAACTCGGAAAATAGTCGGTTGGGGTTACACATGGAGAAGGGTCCGATTCAACTACGGTTTAGGTCAATTGTGACCAAAATCAAGATCAGATTGACACGGATTTTGGTCAAACTTGACCTGGAATGTGTTTAACCTGACCATTTCAGGACTGTGGACCCTTTTTAAAGTCTGTCTGACCCAGGATTTTTAAGAGTGTATATAAAAACATATACCGTTCCAAATTTGTGCATGGATCTCTTCACAATTATCAACAGAAAGATCGCAATCTTACTTGATAGCGACCAGCCACATCTGTCAGGTTCGCACTGCCTTCCAGCCAGTTTCTGCCCTGATCACCGCTCTGTTGCCACACCGTTGAACCGTAGTCAGGCTCGTCTGGTGACGTCATGGAATGGACCATGAGCGTGCCGGTTTGGTCCCCGTACATGTGATAGAAGAACGACAGCGTGCAAGCTGCCATTCCATCCTTTATATACACTGGACTTATGAGGGCGGCCTCGTCATTGACATTTGGTCCCGTGGCTTCGACATACATGTATGAACCTGAAATTTCAAACGTACAGAGATACAGATAGTGATTATGATGATGGTGATGATGATTGATGATGATGGTGATGATGATGATACTACTACTACTACTACTACTACTACTACTACTACTACTACTACTTACTACTACTACTACTACTACTGCTACTACTACTGCTACTACTACTACTACTACTACTATACTACTACTACTACTACTACTACTACTACTACTACTACTACTACTACGACTACTACTACTACTACTACTACGACTACTACTACTACTGCGACTACTACTTCTACTACTACTACTACTACTGCTACTACTACTACTACTACTACTACTAACTACAGTAATAACACAACGAGGTCTTATTTACCCAGGGTAGCCACTTCAGTTAAATAGACTGATCTACCAGCCGGCCCTGCATAACATAAATGTTATTAAATTACCTTTTTTTGTTCTTAATGCCGACAGCCTAGCTAGAAAGCTGAAGATACCATTTTTAAAAGGTAATAATGATAATGATGATAATAATAATAATAATAGTAATAATCATAATCATCATCATCATCATCATTCACGTCATTCAAAAACAAGAAAAATGTAGAAAATAAGGAAGAATACGAGGAAAGGAGTGAAGAGGAGGGATGGGGAAAATAGAATAGAGGAAAAGGATGAGGAGAAGAACGAGTAACACTCCTAAAATAATGGGTCACAAATTCAACTGACTGTGGTTAGAATGGGCAGTGTTTGCCCAAAGTGTGTTGGTTCATGGAATTGATATATTGTTGGTTAAAATAAAATACCCAATGTTTACCCAACCCTGTTTACCCAACCCTGTTTACTCAAACTTTTACCAACTAAATTTCAATATTTTAACCAGGAAGCCCAAGTAATATTGCCCCAAAGGACATTAAACATTTTCTACAGAATTGTTGAGCAACCCAACCAACCATTGGTGGACTAATTATATGCGAAACTCTCTTTCTTACATTGGCTGCAAACTATTCAACAACCTACCAACATTAGTACAATCTAGTCTCACCCTCAGTCGCTTCAAAAAAATAACCCGTACCCTTAGTTTTATACATATTTAGCTATTTAATCATCCCGATATCTAAATATATGATTCTAATTATATTTTGTTTTTATATTGTTTAATAAATTCAGCTAATTTCTCATTTTGTAAATAATTTATAAACGTGCAATTTTCATGTATTTTTTTTCTTATATTTATATCACCACGCTTTTACTTTCCCTATAATTATTCTATAATGTAGTTCATGTAGTTATTTAATTGTTTTCTTGCGATTTTATGAATATATTATATGATTGTATTTTTATATGTTCATTTTATTATGCTAAGCAGGGCTCTCTTACAAAGCAGTTTTTATAACTGAAGAGGCTACCCTGTGAAAAGAAAACGGTAATAAAGAAATATATAAATAAACTCTTAGGTTACTCATATTGGGTCAATTCGTGTAAATTATACATTGGATAACCATTAACCTACTCTGTATCTGCCCTACCATTGAGTAAATCTAACGGTGCTCGTGTATTGCATAATCATTGCCCAACTGTTTGAACTACCATAATGAACGTTGGTCATTACTAACAATTGCTTAAGTTTGAGTCACACAAATTGGTCCATTAATCTCTGACTGACTTGAGTAAGAGTTTCATATAGTTTTGGGCAAATTCTAACCAGCTGAAAGTTGACCAACTCACTTTACTCAACTTTTGAATAGTGAAGAAGAAAAACGATGGGTGGTGAAAGCAAAAGCTGAATAAAGATAATTCAAAGATGCATGAGGCTTAAAAACTTTTTTAGTCGGCGTGATGATGTAACAAGCGTAACAATCCCTGCAAACTTGGGTTGGGTTGGTGTGTGTGCTGTTGTGTGGCCTGTGTGTGTTGTGTGCTGTGTGGTTGTGTGTGTGTGTGTGTGGTGTGGTGTGGTGTGTGTGTGTGTTTGTGTCGTTTTGGGTGTAGGTGTGTGTTCTGCTGCGTGTGTGTGTGCTTTGTGCCTCGTTCATAGTGTTTAACTACATTCATTTTTTTTTATTTTTTAAAAAGTTCAGAAGACACAATTTTCAAGGTTCCATATCACTCAAATTGGCATCATTAAAATCATTCACAGTTTGCTTAATCTTTTTTTGACAAGAAGCACTTTCAGAACAGTTCTGTTTGTTTTAATGCATAATAACATTTTGGAGAATCAAAACAAATTACAGAGTAGGAAATATTCTTTGGGGTAGGTCGGGTTACACCAATTCAACCTTTTTTGGGGGACTGGGGTTGGGTTAAGCTGAAGGTGCAAATATTAAATACTAAGAGGAATAAAGAATAACGATAGGAAAGGTGTAGGGGAAGAGCAGCAGCAGGAGGAGGGTAAAGATGACAAGGACTGGAGGGGGAGCAGCAGGAGGAGGAGAAGGAAGGGGAAGAAGCAAAAGAAGAAGAGGAGAAGGTGACAATGTGACTGAGTGAATGGAAAACATGACGGAACGAAATAAACAAAGACGGGACTAAGAGAAGAAGGAGCAGAGGCGTCGATCCTGGAGGGGGGGGGGCAGGGGGCGATCGCCCCACCAATGAAAATATTGGGGGGCAAACATATCGATTTGCCCCTCCCCCAATGATTTTTGAAACATTGAAAAGCTTTTTGGGATTCATGAAAATGGCCATGCAAAAGTTTACAGTGATTTAAAAAGCATTGAGAAAGCACTATAAAAACCATTTAACATAGGCATAAAACGCACTTTTAAACATACACCAATTTCGCCTATACTTCTTCTGGCGCTCTTCGCGCGCGAATAATTCTGTATTAGCAATTTGGCAACGAATTTGTGACTTTTTTCACCTTTTGCCCCCCCCCCACATCCGCAGAACATGTGTGGACAGCACCCTGAGAAGGAGGGATGGGAAGAAGAATACGATGACGAGGAACCAGAGGCCGGAAGAAGCCAGAAGGAACTGGTTGGAACAGGGAGATGAAAAAGAGCGCAAGGCGATCGAAAAAAGAGCACGCCTTTGCACTCACATTCGAAGCAACAGGTTAATCCGAGTTAGATAATGAGACTTAATTGTTGAAGTAAGCGAAAAAGGTGAACAAAATATGTCATTTACCTCTTGCGTTGTCTAAAGTGTGATCTGATGTTGGTCCTGTACGTCTTGTTGGGGTCTTCCCGCTGTTAATTTGCCAGTCAAAATTATCTTCGTTATGTTGGGTAAAGTTGCATCCTTGTGGTGGTATGTCCTCTTCAAAAGTGCAGTCCACTAGGTACTCTGCAGTAACAGGAAATTGTAGGAAATCATATTCCGATAAAATCGAGAGATGTAGACATTACTATGATTATCATCGATCATAATAATAATAATAATAATAATAATAATAATAATAATAATAATAATAATAATAATAATAATAATAATAATAGTAATAATAATAATAATGATAATAATAGTAATGATGATAATAATGATGAAGATGATGATGATGAAAATATAATTATAGTATTATAATGCAGGTATACATACAGCTTTTTTCATAATACATGTTCAAGTGCGCTGAGATTTGACTTGTTGTTTTAAGATACCGAGGAATGCTGATTTCTGAGATATTGAGGTAGCAGATGATAAGTAGCACTACGTTTTTGCCTGCCAGGGTGGTATGCTTACAATTACACAATTTATAATCATCGGGTATCATACACGTAACATACGGTTTACTAAATTAACATGTACTACACGTAAATTCATTATGGGGAATTCTTATCTCGGTATCAATACATCTGAAAACGTTATTTACTGTTTGAGGTATCCCACAATACGAACTACCGCCACAATGTGAAAATTTGTACTTAAATTTAATTCCACAATGTAGCTCACGCAAGGTCACACAGACACAGACACAGATAGACAGACAGTCATACAAACATTTTACTTGGTGAATATAAGGAACTGGCCGCCTCACCTTCGAGACTAAAATCGTCCATCGCTACATCGCCCATCACACCTTTTCCGCTCACAACTTCAAAGATGACCTTATTTCATTGAAAATACAAAACATGGAAAGTAATCAAAACTATTTTGCATGAAACCTACAGAAATTCAGACATATATTGCGTACACTAAGAACATGAAAGACAGCTATCATTTCTATATTCGTGGTATTGGTGAGGTATGAGAGAACATTTTTTTTTAAGTATTTTTGGTGGAGGTGTCGTGGTGAACTGTGTTGTTCTCTGTCTTTCACGCTGGGCTCAATTCTAACCACGTGCACTTTCGTCTTTCAACAAGGCGATTTATCCACATCGCTGCTCCGCACCCAGGAGGAAGATAGGGACCAAGTGGAAACTCTTGTAATTATAATCACAGGGCCCTATGGGAGAACAGTGCTTGTCACTGGAGAGTCTACCCTGTGTAAATCAGACGTAATCAGTAGAAGAAGTAGTAGTAGTAGTAGTAGTAGTAGTAGTAGTAGTAGAAGTAGTAGAAGTAGTAGTAGTAGTAGTAGTAGTAGTAGTAGTAGTAGAAGTAGTAGTAGCAGCAGTAGAAGAAGTACTCTCTAAATATAACGAATGAAATTGTTCACTATTTGAGGAGTGAATTTTAGAAAAGATTGGATTTAGAGTGAATTTGGAGTGAAAATGTATGTTTGTCACTAATTTCGGAGTGACCTCAGGGATCACTCGAAATCTCCGAGGCCACTCAAAAATGGGTGAAAAGCCCATATATTTACTCCAGATTCACTTTACTCTTTAAAAGAAAATCACTCCTCAAAGAGTGAACAATTTCACCCATTATTTTTTAGAGAGTAGTAGTTAGAAGTAGCAGTAGTAGTAGTAGTAGTAGTAGTAGTAGTAGTGGTAGTAGTAGTAGAAGTAGTAGTAGTAGTAGTAGTAGTAGTAGTAGTAGTAGTAGTAGTAGTAGTAGTAGTAGTAGTAGTAGTAGTAGTAGTAGCAGCAGTAGTAGTAGTAGTAGTAGTAGTAGTAGTAGTAGTAGTAGTAGTAGTAGTAGTAGTAGTAGTAGTAGTAGTAGTAGTAGTAGTAGTAGTAGTAGTAGTAGTAGTATAGTAAATGTCACTGTTTCAAAGTATCAATGAAGTACATGACTGTATTTTCAAACGTTAAACCGTCACGAAAATCCGATTATACTGTATGTTTTTATTAGTGTGTTGAGTCTCTGATAACTCAGTAACCAGAAAATTATAACCAAAACCGTAACCATGTATATAAACATAATTATGCAGATTTCAAAGAATACGTATTAAAATTGGATTATCTGTTCTAAAAGATTAAATCTCATCACACTCGGTAAAGGTCTGCAGTACTGACCTCGAGACATTCGGAATATCCTGTGAATATCATGTAAAATTCATAAACGAAATGATCTACTTGGCGATCATAATTTTGAACGCATTCCGATAGTAATGTCCAAATCTGACGGCATGCATGACTAGAGAATCGTATTTAAGTTCAATTTGTGCCCTGGGAAACTGACAAATATCCAAATAACATAGATTTAAAATTGACTAGACTGTAACATTTTGATCAGAACATGTTCTCCGCACCTGAAGGTAATTGTCTAAATGCGTCATTTCATGATATCGGGGCAACAAATTCATTTAACATCTTGCCCAGATTTCATCGATCTGATTTGTTCTGCTTTTTGTAAAGATAAAACTAACACCATTCGCCTGATTGTGATTCAACCGATTCAGAAATGAATTTTAATTCCATCATTAAAATCACGTTAATTGTCATACTGTTTGAAGTAATAACAGTCCTCTCATATGTCATTCCAAGGTGGCCTCCAATTTAGAAACAAGTCTTCCGATGCTCTGTGAAATAACCTATAAATCTCTCATATGACAATTTCAGTCATCTTAAGTTAGATTCCGTTTTACGTAATGAACTTGAAGCACCTAATTACACAACAAGAGTGCCATCACCCCGTTTCTCTCCCTTCGATTTTGTATTTAGAACTACAGTGTGTCTCAAAAATAATTGTGCAAGTCAAAAGTGCCCTCTTAGGTAATGAGAAAAACATTTTCGTGACGTCATGCTTACATCACCATCAAGGGCATAGTCTTAGCTTTCAAATGCCGTTTGTTCTGTTCAGTTTGCTTGTTTTAATCCTGAGATATGTTCAGTTAACAACGAAAAGGTAAAATCACAAATGTGCCACTTTTACTACAGTCAATATAGCATCAGGCCCTCTTCCTGTAAAAATGACAGTTGTGATTCCACAGTTTTGTTGTTCACGATATCTCGAGATCAAAACAAGTAAATTGATCAGAACAAACAGCATTTGAAAGTTAAGATTTTGCCCTTGATATTGACGTAAACATGAGTCACATCAGTATTTTCTAACTGTCAAAGTGGGCGCTTTTCACTTGTACAATTTTTTGAGACGTGCTGCAGCATGCGTTAGAAAATTCTGCAAGTAAAAAAGCGTCCTCTTTGGCAATTAGAAAATAATCTGGTGGTATTATGCTTACATCACCGTCAAGGGCAAAGTCTTAGGTTTCAAATGCCATTTGTTCCGTCCAATTTGCTTGTTTTAATCTCGAGATATGTTGTAAACAACAAAAGCGTGGAATCGCAATTGTGTCACTTTTACTCGGGCATGTCGGGATTATAGTAAAAGTGGCACAATTGCGATTTTACCCTTCCTTATCTAATTTAACATATCTCAAGATTAAGACAAGCAAATTAAACAAAACTAACGGTATTTGAAAGCTAAGACTATGCCCTTGACGTTGACGTAAGCATCATGTCACACGAGTATTTTCTAATTGCCAAAGAGGGCGGTTTTCACTTGCACAATTTTTTTTGAGACACACTGTATAACTGTAAGATCTTAATCTTACCCTGGTGGTAACATTTAACGGCAATCTGATCTCGCCCATGAGCCAAGCTTCTTCTTGGCTGCCCGTTCGTCGCCATGTTGGTTTGGGACTTCGTCTTTCTCCTCGAATGACCACAAATGCGTTCAAGACCCCGACGTGCTTCCCCCACATATAGTAGTAGAACCGCAGCAGTAGTCGCCTGTCGCCCGTGGATATCGTCGGCGTGGACATCCGGTACCGCAGGCCCCGGCCGACTGCTTGTAGACCGTCTGGTCCCTCCGTGGATGTTTGGGCCAGGACATATTTCCCAGCTGATATAAAAAAAGATAGTGATTGAAGACCCAATTCATATTAATGATATCTCAATTGAACATGACAACTTTTATATTTGATTGATTGATTGATTGATTGATTTATTTGCGATTTGCGAGTGAATTTGTTCTGGATGAACACTCTGTCATAGCAAAGCACTGCTTGTTGTAACACAGTCCTGTCCTCTGCACTGAAACCAGTAACATTATCAACAAGTTCATGACCCCAATATTATTTTCAAAATTGCATCACTCTTGACCAAAATGGCCCCCTCATATCAGGAGTAATTAGGTTTTGAGAAAATAGACGAGATGAAATATACTGCATAAATTCACATAATAGGACCATCTAACGCTGCAGCTGATCGATCGTGATTATTGGCTGGGTAAGGTGATTAAAAATAATAATAATAATCGTCGAAATTTTGAACAAAACCAGTTGTGGCGTCAAAGGGTTGAAGCTTTATTCATCTCCAGTGCAACCTAGTAACATGCATTCACTGAAAGGAATCGCGCGGAGCACTACGAATTATATCTAAAAAAAAAAGGTCTGTCACTAATTCCCTGCAGGATTGTGCGTAGCAATTCAAGTTATGATGGATAGTTTTAAACAAACAAACACACAAAATAACAATCCGACAACCGGGAACTGTAGCTCAAATGTAGTCGGCTTTTTAAGGGGGCGTCAAATTTTACTATATAAAAAGTATTTTGAATTTGTCAAGTATTAACCTAATATTTCAATATTACTAATCCCCATCGGAAATTCACCGCATCGTCTACGAAAGCAATAACAAAAAGTGATTGTAATTATGTGGCCAGTTTCCTGTAGGGGTAGCCCGGCCCAAATTAATCTTTAGGTCTCATAGTTGACGAGAGTCATCCTTCCTGCGGTTCCTACACCGGATGCCATAATGAAAGAAACAATGGAACGAATGGAAAATAAATCTAATACTTGTCTAATAATTGCAAAGCAGACTTTTCCAACATCATTTTCTTTGGTGTGTACCTGTTAATAGTATTGAGTATCTTTGCACAGATTTGGGTAATTTGACCATCTTTATCATGTTTATCAAGGAAAGAATGAAGGAAGAATATAAGTATAATAGGTGTATAAAAAAACATGACATTAGTAATACTCCACTTCGAATAACAACCCTTACAATGATGAAATATCAAGCATAAACTTTTCATATGCGCTATGTACATCCATTGACAGTTAGCATTGTTGTAATTTTCATTTGCCCATTTATAAAGTGATCGATAATACATTTGCAAATTATATGTTATCAATAACACTCTCCTAAAGTGGCAAACAGTAAAGATGATGTGTTGATGAAATGAACTGCTAAAGCTGACAACCATGTATTTTGCATGACACCCCATACACCTCGACATTAATAACAGTATTGTGTCCGAAGCCTGGTAAGCCGAGGCTAAAGATTGCGAGATGCTAGACCTCCGAGGCCAAGATCAAGGACTGCGAGATGCTAGACCTCCGAGGCCAAGGCCAAGGACTGTGAGATGCTAGACCTCCGAGGCCAAGGCCAAGGACTGCGAGATGCTAGACCTCCGAAGCCTAGGCCAAGGACTGCGAGATGCCAGACCTCCGAAGCCTAGGCCAAGGACTACGAGATGCCAGACCTCCGAGGCCAAGGCCAAGGACTGCGAGATGCCAGACCTCCGAAGCCAAGGCCAAGGAAAGCGAGATGCTAGACCACTGAGGCCGAGGCCAAGGCAAGGCTGACAAATCCAAAAACTTGCAAAAACCGAGACTTGCATTGGTTATGTCCTTTCAGACTAAGTTAGTCACTGAATTAGAGACAGAATTTCATTCTGATATCCCTTTTCTTGTGATATTCTTCAGGAAAATCGAAACAAGATGAAAATCATGAATTCCTATTGGCCTTGGACATTCTTTGGACATCCTTTTGAACTTCTATAGACAAAATATGCATGGTAAAACATGTAACTGTATCCATGCCATCATCTCAATTATGTCATTTATGACACTATTATACTATACTAATCATCATTATTGCAATCGTCATCTTCATCATCATCATCATCATCATCCCCTTACAAAAATGAACCATGGTAATACCATGGTTTTGACCAGTATACCATGGTATTTTGGTCATTACCATGGTACTACCATGGTATTCCCATTGTTTAAGATTGTTCATTTTTATAAGGGTCATCATCACCATTATCCTCCTCCTCCTCCTCCTCCTCCTCCTCCTCATCATCATCATCCTGATCATCTTTAACATTAATCAAACTATAAAAATACTTAAGGTGTGTTGTCCACCTTTAACACAGAATTATTCAGTCCATCCCACAGCAACAAAATATGCATGTCATGAATTGGAGTCAAGCAACAATTATAGCGTGTTTTTATCTTGCTGTGATTAACATCTGACATGGATCAAACATCTGAACATCAATTCAAAAGATAGAATAAACATACTGCCCTATTTTTTACACACCTGAAACAAGTTTTCAATTGAAATTTTAAACAAAACATAGATGTCTCTACTTTAAAAGATGTAGAATCAATGTGGGAACCCAATTTAAGTAGGCTAAGCTAAGCAGGCTATTGGTGATCTGCGAAATATAAACATCTGCGAGTAAGCAAACTATGCACGGTGCTGTAACAACAGAAACACGAATTTTAAACACAAATGAACTGAAAGGATACGGTAAAATGGTTGACTTTGGTATTTGATTAACCCAAAATATACTTGGCTTTCGAGTTCATATTGACTTTGGTATAGATTGTGCCTTTCAATTTCTGAAATATAATCCACCCGAATTTTCTTGTATTTCTTGGCTTCGTCCTGGCCTTGTTCGAGGACTGACCTCCAAGGCCAAGACCAAGGCCAAGGACGTAACCTCCAAGACCAAGGCCAAGGTCAAGGACACACATTTGGTCCCCCGGGTCAAGGCCGGCCACGGGAAGCACAACACTAGTAAATAAACACGTACACCATCATATTTTATGACGTCTATATAGCTGAGTATTAATTGAACACGGTACAAGGTCTTGGTTGTACTAGCGAACATTTTTAACGTGTGGTATCTTTGTACTCTAAATGCATGTAGAGGTAAAAGCAGGTTTTCAAAATCTTAGAAAACGATACACCTTCTCTCTCCACTTTTCGTATCCCCGGTTTTGAACATAATGCGGACAGTGCACACAAGTCATGAATTGTCACACCCGCACTGTGCTGGAGCACAATCAAATTCATACGACGCATGGGGCCTGTTTCATAAAGCTGTTCGTAAGTTACGCATGACTTTACGAACGACTTGAAATATGGCAAGCCAAATGTGATTCTGAAACTGTTGAAGTCACATTTGCTAATGTCCAAATATGCAAACATTATACAGATATTGACTGGTACAGGGTGTAATATAACATTCTTTGGACCGTCGGGGATTTATACATGTATAATCCCTTGGGAAAATATAACTCCCTGGCGGTCCAAAGATTGTTTAAAGCGTTTAAAGCGAACGTTGTGACCCAACGTACATGTTTTTCTTCGCCAAAAATTTGGCAAGTCCAACACGCTCAAGTACGTTCAAAAATTCCGGGCTTAAACGGCGTATAAAGACGAATGGGCAACGAATAAGGAACTAATGGTGATCGTATATCTAGCGTCCCACGTGACGAATTACACGCGCGTGTGGCAGCGGTTCTATCAAACGGATGCCGAGCGTATACAACGATTGACCAGCTAATGTGGACGTGTATGAGTAGCCACTGCCTAACGCTTGCATGGGACATGTCTTGGACTGGGTCAAAAAACGTCCTATATCTGTATATTCAGACATCAAAGTAAGTTCATCTTCATGTTCAATTTATTTGCTTTCTTCGATCATGTAAAACAACGTGAAAGCAAAATATAAATAGTTGAAAGCAAAAATATCAATGAAAAAATCTAAGGAGACCACAGAAAAGATGTTAATTGGAACAATGTTATAAATTGTACCAAAAAGTATAATATATTTTTATTATATTTAAATATGGGATGTATGTTCAATGTGTTTTAACCCGAAAAAAAATCATGGGTGAGAGAGAGAACTCGGTATCGAGAAGTAACATATTCTAGTACTTTCTTTTAAATTTTTTGAAATGGTTCGGATTTGCGTTGTTTATGCATTCGTTTTCGTATTGATGAATAACCAACAGTTCTTAAAAACGGACGTTCTAACATTTTCAGTCACATATCAGCGTTTAGCGCCAACGGTGTGGCCTAACGTGTTCGAAAATGTGGCTGCACGTTTCATGTACGTTGTCAGTCGTTAGTGTCACGCTTGATATGCGTTGTATTCCTTAGCTGTTCTTTCAGTGCGTCGGTCGTAATTCGTTGTGAGAAACGCTGATTATTTTGAACATGCTAAAATTTGAGCGTGCGGACGTGCTGATCAGCACGCTATTTCATTCGTCGAGTATTCGCTGTTTGAACGATCCGCACGTTGGGTGTTCGTTTCGTAATCGCCCACTGTTCGCCCCCAAACGTCCAGCCTCATCTGAAAGATATGTCATAACGAATGCTCAACGCATATATAGCGTCAGTTTAACGACAGTTAACGAATATACAGCGACATTCAACTTTTATCCAAGTTCGATCTCTAGGCGTCCTTTCTGACGATATTGACGCCGATAGTTACCGTTACAGTACAGTGTTTGCACAGAGCACGACAGCGTGTAAGGAGCGTTTTCTTCTGACTCACAGCCCCCGTGCATACCAGTGGATCCTGTATATTTCTGTTTGTTTTCTTAAAAAATGCGAAAAAGCACAGAAACTCGGACTTCATTAATATTTTGGTCATTCATTCAGTATTAATGTGACCATGTTTACCATCATCATCATCGGTCGTCCGTAGACGGAGTACAACATGGTTTGCCCAGAGTACTCTATCTAGCATCAATTTAGGAATTTTTAGTTAGTGCCAGACCGATATCTTGTGAAATGGTTGTCATAGATAAGTCAGTGATTTCCTACCTCTTTTTAGCTATTGAGAACATATAATCTCTATGTACAGACTCAAATACTTTTTTAATAAGTCGATAAATACTGTTGCAATTAATAATTTTTTCTTTTATTCCTTCAAAGATCGACAAACAACTAGGAATCTTGAGTGGCAATTATTGAATCATTTTCCCTTGAGAACCACTTCGATTCACAACGGAGACGGATTTGGCCGTCAATATGAGGTTGGTAGTTCTGTCTTTAGAATCATGCGATTTTGGTAGATCTTTGGCCCAATTACAGGCAATGGCTGATTCCTCTGTACGTTAGCTGGATCTCAATACAGATCTACTTTTTTTTCAGTATGGCGGAACAATATACACTTTTCTCATGCTTGTTCCAGTATTAGTGTTACGCCCAGTCATGCTTATATCCCAGAGGTTTCGCCCAGTGTCACTTGGCTCTTCCTTCCGTTACGTGGCCGGCTACTTATCCAGCCTCTCAGCTCCTTCGCCAGTCGTACTTGGTCGCTTCCGGCTTGTTTGAGAGCCTGATCTATTCTTTCCAATGTAAATGCTTCATCTTCGTCTTATTTTGGGTTGATTAGTGATTTCCTTAATAGAGGCGGCTGGCCCAGCCTTTACCTGGTTCTGACAGTGTTAAGTGGAACTATTCTAGTTTCTTTTCGTCCAGCGATTTCATTGATGATCTCCCAAGCTTCTGAATGCTTGTTTCAGTAAGAGGTGTGTTTGACCCGAGATATTTTCTCCTCAAGCATCAGTCTTTCCTCAGAAACGTAAGCTTCCTTCAGCTTTTCAAGACAAGTGGTAGGATTGTTGAATTTGTTAGTTATTCGGTGTAGGTTCAGCCTTTGCAGCTTGCACTACTGGGGAATGGTAGGCGTGGCTGGCAGAGTCCGACGGGGCTCTCTTCATAGTATATCTTTCGCTTTTCTGATGCAGGTTTCAGAGAGTTGATTACACTTTATCCTGTTCTGGAAGCTCCTCAAATTCATATTGTAATGGGTTAAAACAGTTTGTCACTTTGACTGTATACTGCTCTCTGAGTCA
>JZLH01S0622185.1:6841-20019 GCA_001188425.1 Eucidaris tribuloides | reverse complement strand
TGATTTCTTTAGCCTTCATTACTCACAACTTTAAGTTTATCCGGTTAACTTGTTTTCAATTCAGTTACAATATTATGATCACACTTTTCTGACTTCGTGAATTAATTAATTTTTCATTTTGGAATTCTGTAATCAAATACTGCTTGTTTATGACAACTATTTTAAGGCTGTACATACTTTTTACTTTTTACTTTTTACCTTAATGGGCTTTTTAAAATTAATTAGTTATTCAATTGCGTCTTGTATTTTAATTTTGTACACTGTTTTGTATTTTTTAAAACCTTTTATGTAAATTATGTGCAATTCAGCTGCATAGCTGCCAGACATGACTTGAATAAAACCATATTGAATTGAATTGAATTGAAAATGTTAGTGAGTCCGGTGAAAATTGACTCACTAGCAACAAAAATGAGTCCCCATTGACTCATTTATATTACACCAGTGAGTCAATAATGAGCTGACGCATTTTGCAAATGCATCGACTGGTTCACATGATCGTAAAAAATGAATCAAGATCGACTTTTGATGCATCTTTAAAATTAAAAGTGACTCAGCTTGAAAGCCGCACGCGCACGAAAGCTTTCGTGACGTTATCCTAAATGGGCTTTCTTTTCGCTAGTTTAAGTTTTAGACTGTTCTCTTTTTTGCTCTAATCGTTATCCTAAATGGGCATTCTTTTCGCTCGTGTAAGTTTTAGACTGTTCTCTTTTTTGCTCTAATCGTTATCCTAAATGGGCATTCTTTTCGCTAGTCTAAGTTTTAGACTGTTTTCTTTTTTGCTCTAATCCTAGACTAGTGCTCGCTACGCTCGCAGCTCTCTTCTACAGGGATTGGGTTAAATTCAAATAGAGTTACCGTATGCATCTATCTCTATTGGGTAAATTAAAGAGCAGTCCTCCGCTCGCAGCTCGCTACGCTCGGGATTGGGGTAAATTAAAGAGCAGTCTATGACTTAGACTATCGTTTCCTTTTGATCAGCTGTTGGAGAAAATCTGTCAGTAAAATCATTTTACTCGCACATTCCCACAAATAATTGTAACAATGACACTCAAAAGCCGCTGAGAAGGTGATTCACTTAAGAAAACGAGAGAAAATTTTGTTGTGTATCGATGAATATATCTGATGGTATTCGGGTTAATATATTCATGTGTACTTGTTAGAGAGTAGTGGCGTTTATACGTGAAAATAACCCCAGGATGAGATAACCCCGAGGAGATTAAAATTTCCCCAATATTCCACCGTCGTCTACACGTGCACGAGTTCGTGGTTGACTCCGAGATCATTGATATTATAATGATCTCGGAGTTAAGTTTGAGATCTTTAGAATTCCTCACGCTTACACACAAGTTCCAATCAATAGGCCTTTCCATACTTTGTTCAAATAAGTGGATGTTTTCTCTTCCTTAGCCTAGTGACCTGATTCTATGAATACATTTTAAATACTAAAAAAGGGCAAATTGCATACATTAGTGTTGCTATGTCCAGCAAACCTCAGGCAATCCTTTGGCACGCTATCAGATTGTCAAAAGCAACCTTTGTCGGAAAGGTATTCATGAAATTAGCATGCATTATGAAATTAGTCTCCTCTCTCAGCTCGCAAGTGAGACGGGATCACATGTACAATGACCTCGAGGTTTCAGGGAAGTGTATTTTTTTCCAATCAGCAGGATTCTTCTTATTATTATTCTTGTCTTATATTATTCTGATGAAAATTATCATTGTTATTACTGGTATGATTATAATCATTGTCACCGTCCGATGATGATCATCATCACCATCATCATCTTCATCATCTTTATCATCATCATCATCATCATCATCATCATCATCATCTCATTTTTTATTTCCTGATCGCTAAGCAAGATTATCCTGCACCTATCGGGAAGCTTCTGAAAATATTTATTAATAATAAATTAGTTGAATCAATCATTTATTAATTTATCAATTGAATGATGTATTCATTAATTAATTCATTCACGAATGCGTTTATTTATTTATCTATCTAAACATATTTAAGAGGTTACCTTTCGGATAAAGATGCTTCTTGACAACATGATAGCTTGCCAGACATTATGCAAGTTGTAGGCTGTATTGAAAATCTATTCATAAGTACAGGTAACAGAAATAGATCATCATTAGGCTTCGGAAGAGAAAACATCCATAAATTTGAATACATTGTAAACAGGTCTATTGTTACGCAGACCGCAATAGTAAAGGGGCTCTGGCTTGTGAGGATCATGCTTCTGTTTTAAATTTACATGCTATGATTGGAGGTAGCCGTCAACTTGGGGTAAAACTGTTTTAGAATCAAGCAATCTATGCAAGAATTTTGTTGTGACAATTTAGTGGTCAAACGTTGACTCGTCTCAACGAACTACAGTATTTTATATATCAATTATATTCACTGTGATAGGCAAATGTGTTGTGTAGCTGTTTTTGATGAATTTTTATTGGTGAACAAGATTAATAAAATATTGGTTTGCCAATGCTTGATTCTTCTAAAGTGAATAAATTCAAGACAAATCCTTCCATCCAAATAAACACTTCAGCTAGTGTATACTTCAGGTATTTCCCAACTCATATGGTTCTGGAGGCATTTTCATGTGTTCCCAATCATCGTCCTTTAAGCACCGAGCGATGTGTGTAGCTACACGACAATTTGGGAATCCGAGCTATCTCGCAAATCTTCGAAGATAACCCTGAGGTTTCTCAGGGTTAAATCTAAGGAGTTAAGTCCGAATTTCACGCTCACGAATCTCGGGTTAAACTCCACATTCCTCAGACTCTAAGGAACTGGGTTAACTCCGAACGTGTAGACAACTGGGAGTTAAATCGTCGGAGTTATCTTAGGTTTAACTCCGAATTTGCATAACTTCGTGTCGGGTTTAACTCCGAATTCCTGACACTCTATGGAACTCGGGGTTAATCCTGGGGTTACCTCCGAACGTGCAGACACGACTATAGAAGTATATTATGCTAATGCATGCAGAAATATCAAATGCCTGCAGACAGGAATGGAATGTGTACCAGGTCTCTCCATGTGATCTATTGTGTTTGGGCTTATACAGTATGCATCAAAAAAAGGTAATCCACGTTTAGAATTAAAATATTGCCAACTACTTCGATTATAAAAGTTCATAAGGATATATCCTTAAAAAGCAACTTTTCTTTTTTTAAATGATACCTCACTTGCATCACTGGTGTCATGCATGACCGAGTACATTGCTCTTGAAGTGAATAATGTCAAGTCACGCTTTTTCCAAGTTTTGGGCAATGGATGAAAGAATAAAGATAACAATAAATGGATTCATGTTTTAAAGATGAGATGTTATCTCACGTTTCATGTAAGTTATGCCAAAACTTGGAAAAGGGGTGAATTCACATTGTCCTCTTCAAGAACTGTGAAGTCGGTAATAATGCATGACACCAGTGAGGTATCATTCAAAAGAGGAAATGTCGCTCTTTTTGGATACTATACTTACAAATCTCTGTAATACAAATATTTGGCAATATGTTAGCTGTAAACATGGATTACCTTTTTTTTTGATAGACACTGTATATATTGTATACATTTCAGTTACATTTTGAGTATGAGAGTCGCCGACTTTGAAATGGCGCCACCAACGGTGAAACTTTAATACTCTAAATCTATATCTTGGATAAATGTATTGTGAAAGCCACTTCTGCCAGCGTTCTCTCGTGGCGCAATGGCATAGAGCGCAGGTAAGTAATGTCAGTAGGTATGGGTTCGAAACCGATCTCGACCCCGTGAAATAAACAAGTGAAAAGGGCAAAATGTGAATTCGGGTTAGTGTAGGGTTAGGGTTAGAGTTTGGGTAGGGTTGGTGTTAGTGTCAGGTATATAGAAACAAACACGGAACTTTTTTATTTTTGCGATTGCAAGGGAGGTGCCCAAAGGAAATCTTTCCTAAAAGTGAGTCACCCTGACTCACCTTTGACGAGTCACTGGTTTGTCCGTATAACGAAACACTTGATGGATCAAGTGAGTCACCATGACTCACTCGAAGTGGGAAATGAGTCATGAAGACTCACTTCAAGTGAGTCATGGTGACTCATTTGATCCATCAAGTGTTTCGTTATACGGACAAACCAGTGACTCCTCAAAGTGAGTCATGGTGACTCACTTTTATTCGTGAGTGTACGTTCGGTCAAAAAGAGGAAAGTGTATTGATTGATTGATTGATTGATTTTTCATATGCCCTGTAATGTAAAACAACCTTTGGTAAAAATAACAAGTATACACTACACGTATCTTTCCTTCACTAATTTAAATATTTCTTGTGTTTTAAGTGAACATTTCTTGTAAAATCTAATATAAATTTACATTCTTTCTTTTTTAAATAGGCTCGTTACCATAGAAGACCCCAAATACGAATGATGTTATCAAAATCAAGTGAAATCACAGCTTCACTCTCAACGGTTTACCTGCAGTTAGAATTGGTTCCTACAATAATGATACCTAGTTAAGTTGCATGTTTGATTTACTCCGTTGGTCTAACTGTTTCCAACCAAATCAGATGACCCAATCAGACTCAGACTTATCTGTGACACCAGACTCTTGATGGACCTGGACCAAATTTTGTCTGGCCTAGCCTGTTACATTATGGTGGGCACTCAATTTAAAAAAGAAATAATCAAAAAAAAATTTGATGTCTGACCTGTATAATGATGTTCAAATGAATAAATAGCCAATAACTCAAAAGTTTGGGAAATTATACTTTCACATCCATGTGACTGAATATCACGTTCATGATAAATTCTCACCAGATGGTTTATTCTGTCACTTCATTCCATAGGGTCATATATTATAGGGTAGAACTAAAATCAGTCACTCATTGATTTTCACTTTTGTAAGGGATTCACCTTTCGACCTCCGGCCTCATGGAATATGGCACCAGACCGTAGATATTTGCCCGTATTTCGTGAACAAGCAGGGGGTAAATAATAATATTCTGAATTTTTTATAGCAGGACGTTTAAAAACATGGAGATAATTTGTGGGGGTTAGGGGTGGAGCCCCCTGAAGCTTAGTGGTTTTAGGGGTTTTATAAGCATTATGTTGACTCTCTGACGTGAAATGGACATTCAACAAATAATACACCTATCAATTGTTAAGACGCACCCCTCGACCCCGGGAATGGTGCGTCACTTGTCAAACGTGAGTCGATTTTCATATACCATGACGCACCTGTGTGTCTTGACTATGACGTGACGGACCATTTTCTTACAATGACTGTGGTGTCTAGGCCTATTTAAATGTATACAAACTGACGCACCTCATTCACCATGTTGTGACAGACCAAATGCTTCCATGACGGTAACCTGCGTCATTATTTGTAGGTAAATGACCCACCAATAACGCACCATTCCCGGTGGTCGGGGGTGCGTCTTACAATTGATAGGTGTATAAGAGCCATGTATATTCATTTTGACAAAATTAGCATTAAACTTTTTGTTCAAAATAATGTTTCCTTGAACAGTAGGGGGAATGATTGTGCAGGCCATTCCCCCCTCGGCCAAAGTGGGGTATATATCCCGCATCCGCCCAGGATTTACACCAGCGTCCATTGCAAACATTCCTTGTAGTTAGACACCACCCTGTGCAGAAGACAGACTTTGTTTGGGGGATCAGAAATACAAATGAAGAGCTTATTTGCAAAAGGGGTTAGATCCACTTTAGTGACTTTCGAGAAAACAGCATTTCTTTTCTCGAGTTTGTACACGCTCCTATGGAAAATCAAAACTAATTTACGCGGTATCTCGTACTTGCATACGTAATTTGGCATCAAATTTTGTTCTATAGCTAAATAAATGGGTGACCATTGCACTGGTGTAAATAACTCATTTTATGTTGGAAATGGATCTAACCCCTTTTGCAACTGAGCTCTTCAAATGTATATTAAGGGAATATAGGTGACATGACAGTAGAAACAATGATAATGATTAAATGATAATAATAATAATAATAATAATATTAATTATAATTATAATGATGATGATATTAATATCAAATAAAATTACACCTATAATAATAATAATAATAATAATAATAAATAATAAATAAATAACCTCAATACCAAACAAAAGTATTAATGTGATTTAAAAAAATATTTTTCCTGAAACCTGGGGAAGATGATTGTGCAAGTCATCCCCCCCCACCACCTTGTGAACTGAGGGGATGCAACTCGGGAGACCCAAAAATGGCTTGTGCTCTGACCAAGGAGACGTCTAGCCTACATTACAGAAACATGTGGGAGACGTCTCCGAGACCTGCTGGAGACATTTCCCCAGTTGCGGAGACTAATCAGTTAATTCAGTGATTAATCATTTAATTTGATTTTGATGGAGAAGTTGCGTCAATGTTGCGGTGACTTCCCCTGAGAATTTGGGGACCAGTTGGCAACTTGAAGTAATTCATTTATTGATTCATAATAATCAGTTTGATAGAGAAGTCGCAGCGACGTCGCTGCAACGTCTCCTGGAGACCAGGATGGTCTCCTGGGAGTAGCTTAAAAATCGAGTTTTGTTGACTTCCAGTCTCCAGCAGGTCACGGAGACATCAACGCAACCTGCAGGAGACTGAAAGTCTCTAAGAAACATTGCGGGTAGGTCATGTCAATGTTGTTGCGACTTCTCTGAGACCTGTTGGAGACTGGAAGAAGACTCCAACAAAAATTGAACATGTTCGATTTTCCTCCAGCTCCTCGGAGACCCGGCTAGTCTCAAGGAGACGTCGCGGAGACTCGAGTCGCCCACTGGTTGCCAACTAGTCTCCAGGCCAGTGAGATACGGAGTATATTTTACAAAAGAAATATGACCTTCAAAAAAAGATGTTTTAAAACAATAAAATACGTTTTAAAACAAAAAAAACATATTTTTTCCCAACCCTGATGTAAATACGCGACAACTGTTGTTCATGAAATATCGTCGAAAGCCAATACCAAAGGTTGATGATGTCACTAACGTTAAAGGTTAGTGACATGATTGGGAACACTTGAAAATGCCTCAAGAAGCAAAACAAATGAAATATATGCCAATTATTGAACCAGCTGGAATAGACCTCCCAGCTAGGATTTGTCTCTAATTTGTTTACTTCAGGAAAATCAAGCATGAACACACTAGTATTTCAATTCTATCGAGCCCTGATAAAAAATAGAAGCCATAGTGAGCTACACAACAGATCTGCCTGCCACAAGGGATATTAACATTATTCATGTAGTTACTTTAAAATGGGTCAACGTTTGACTACAAGATTGATTTTGACAGCAGAATCCTTGTATAGTTTTCTTGATTCTCGAAAAGTTTTAGCACAATTTGAGGACTACCCCGAATCATTTCATTTACCTTTAAGCTCGGCGCTGATCTCTTCGATACATTCAGTGTGTCAAAATCGTAGCCAGTGGGTCCGGATCAGGGCTACTACTCAAAATTTTAATTTCCCCCTATGGACACCACTTTTCCCCTACGCCTCAAAAACCCAATTTTCCCCTTCCTGCCTACGAACCTATATTTTCCCCTACAAATCATTAAAGCATAAAAAACTACATTTCCCCAACGAAAGGTCATTTCCCCCGTATATATAGGTATCCCCGACAACCTATATACGGTTGGCTAAAATTCACTACGGTAGGGGGTTCCCCTACTAGTGCAGCCTTGATCCGGGTCGAAAGGGTAATTTCTGTTCACACCTAGGAGTCGATGCGGGTCGGCCCGGGTTGACCCAGGTCGAACCCTGCTGTTTTCCAGGTGTCAAATTTTCGACCCGGGTCAACCCTGGTCGGTTTTTTAGCCTATTTTTCTGTTCACACGTGACGTTTGATCCGGATCGACCCGGGTTGAATCCGGGACGTGGAACAAACTAGATATACTGTGAACACGCCCTTAGGCAGCCAAAAATGTCAACCATTTTCCTTTCGGTTTATCATATTGTTATTAAAGTAACATATATTATTTTCAATTACATTCTCCTGACAAGGAATCAATTAAATGATAATTGCTCCAAATACCCTTGTTCAAATCCAAACTAATATCAGTAAAATGTACGTGCTTAATTCTGCTCTAATGGCTTATAAAAATCTGGAAATACTTTTGTTGTCCTTACCTGCAAATATTCTGTACAGCAAACGAGTATGCAGTTTACTTACTACAACTGGGCTTGCCCAGGCAGCTTGCTCAGCTTACATTGTACAAATACGTTTGTATTGTATATGTATACAGCATGTGCAATTTCAACTTCCTCGTTGGTTCTGATGATGCACGATGATTCACGCAACTGATATGTTCACTGTGACATCAAGAAAATTGAATGTACAACATATATTTTTGTAGTAAAACGTTCTCAATTACACAGTGACATGTTGACAACTAATTTGTTGCCTAAATCGACAATTTCGCGCCCTGCATACTCTGGGTTTTTCCAAAGGGTATTCCCCATGACGTCAATTATTAAAGGTCAATACGTGCTGTACTGCAACGCTGGGGGCCCACTTGCACGAAACCGTGACATCTTAGTGCTATCTTTGTCGCCGATGTCTGGAGTTATGACGGAAGACAATTTGCCTCTCACGAAACCATATGACTTCGTCAACTGTAGCCATGATCGATAGTAAGCTAGTCTTTGTTATTAAGGGTATGATAACTTGCAATATTTTGTAATGTCCTAAACCAGCGTCAACTGAAATTACGGACAAATATTTCATTGATATTAGAAATACGTATTTTTATCAACATAAGCCATCACGTAATTACAAAAAATACATGCATATTAATTCTGAAATGTCAGTAATCTTGTCGACTAGACAGCACATAAGAAATAAAGTATCGGCCCTGCAAGGATACAGTTTGTGCATTAATTAATTTTCCAGCGTCATTCACAAAGTGTGTGTCTCCGAACCTTTTGGGGGTCCACATTTATTTTTGCATTCTTCTGTTCTTTCATGTTTATTTCAATATTGGGAAATCGAGTGTAAACATGTTTCTTCAAGTTGTATAATACAAAAATGTTTATATTTTAATAACAAACACTAATTATGGTGATTTCTAACCATTCCTTCAACAATAATGTCATTCAATTTAAGAAATCTTTTACCGATATCTTAGAGATGTATAGGATTAAATTGAAATTGAAATAATAATCCTGTGTTTTAGTATTTGATGTAACGGTTTCTATTATTGTAAAATCATTCATTATACAAATTATATTTGACAATTTTTGGATTCTTGAAACAGCATGCGTACAATGTAAACTGTAGACGGCGTCTGATTTATGACGGCTCCTAAGTCGTCATAACTTTTGTCACTTGACTTGTCCATGAAGTTAAGAAGTCATGGTTTCGTAAAAGGCACAAATGACGTAATCCTGCATGGAGTTGTCCAGGGAGGTACCATGTCAGGCTTTTGTGCAAGCGGGCCCCAGTTGATACCTGGTAAAACCAGTATAACATGCTATACAACAGTTTAACGTATGGTGTTTTGTTTCGTTTGGCTTTGCTCAGCAACGTTAAAGGTGGTGGATCTTCTTTGCACGCCTCCCCGCAACACAGGAAACGTCACTTTTGACCTTTTCTTTCTCTCATATCATGTACATTTATTCAAAACAATGACAGATTTTATCATTTTCAAAGGACTCCAAATTTCAAACACATGCAAAATACATTCTACATTGAAATAGTTGAGCTACTTGATCAACATAATTCATATTTTGTGACACGAAAACTATATGACCAATGCAGGTAGTAGATCCTATCATTTCCGACCTTGTGAAGATTTTTATTTTTTTTGTTATTCCACCTGCAGTTCGAGAAATTAGCCTCTCACCTGTTGACGTGTTTCGAGCACGCAGAGCTAACGATACGTGGTTTTGCCTATATCTCTCTTTTGAACGTTTACAATATAGTGATTTGAATTGAAATACAGACCTGTCAATATGTTGTTGTCCGCAGCAGTAAATTTTCTGAACACAAACGACGTATGGATACAAAATGGCTCACTTAATCAACGAACAACGAACCAAATACTGATCGAATGCAACAACCAATTGAAGTAAAACTCCCCGCACATATGTCCTTTTGTAAACACGTACTTTGCCCTCCACCATTATACGTTTCATATTAACGATCTATGCAGTTATATTCACTCATCATGCAGATAAGACTCCAGGATATGACCCCTGGAAATGACCCCGAGACTCAACCGTTCGTATGTAAATAGCTCTGTGCGAAATAATTATGTTTCTTTATAAATGACGTTGAGCCCTAAAAATAGGGGCGGCGGAACCGGGGGGCAGGGGGCACTTGCCACCCAAAATTTCCAGATATGGGAAAAAATTGCCCTTTTTTTTTTCAAAATGAAATGTGCCCTTTTTGAAGGCACACCTTTTTTTTTTAATCTACGCATTTTCGTTCCTGAAGGTGATTCTCTTTTTGTGATCTATCATATATAATATTTTTTTCTTATTTCATTTCATTTTCTTCTTTTTTGCACCTGACGGGGCATGTATACAGTACAAAGAAGACATAATTGGGTAAATTATGTTCAACGGACAATTTGTGCGCAAAAAAAAAAGCATTTGGCATCTCATCTTAATGCCTTCATGGGGTAGCAAATCAGGCCCTCCTACTGTTTGCCCCACTAACCCCCCCCCCATTTCTGTGCCTTCTCTTGGTTTGTAGGCTCCTGCCCATACTGAGTGAAGTGAAATCTGTTTTGAAATATAGGCACTGTCGTCACTGAAGGTGATTTTCTTTAATTTGTGTTATTGTTTTTATGTTCAATGTATTTTTGCCTCTGTCGGGATACGTCGTTAAGAGAATACTTTGTTCAACGAAGAGGCACATTATATACTTAAAAGGGGCATTTGGCCTCTCAACTTAGTGCCCTCGGGTGGCAAAAATTGGGCCCTTTCCATCTTTTATCGTGATAACATTATGTGCTTTTAAAGCGATAAAAGGTGTCTTTCGTGAGAGAACTATCCCACGGTTGCCTTTTCTTCTCTTCAACAAAGAAAATCACTTATTAAGGAGAAGAATGCCTTTTTTTTCTGTATCGGAACTTTGCGCATTTTACAATGTGCATCATGACTGTGTGTAAGTTATAAAGTATATTTAGATGCACTGTATCGTGCAGATGGGGTACTTCAGAGTTGTAATTAGCCCCAGAATAGACCACAAAGTGAATTTTACAACCTAAAATTTCCAAATTTTCCCAAACCCCTCGCTCGCTAAGCTCGCTCGCGGTATAAATATATAAATTTATTTCATGTTTTAATAATAAATCCCCTTCAAAAAGGTTTCGCTACACTTCACAAAATCCAGAGTGTATAGCGCCAAAATAGACCACAAAGCGAATTAACAACTAAAAAATTCAAATTTCCCCAAACCGCTCGCTCGCTACGCCCCCTCGCGGAGTAGATATAGGGGCCTATGTCAGGTTTTCCCAATCAGCAATACCCTTAAAAAGGCATGGCTCAAGTTACATTACCGCGAAAAAATACCTACTTCAATCAAAAACGTAATCTGATGGTGAAAATACGTGAGTGTACCCAATGCCCCTTTTGACATATAAGTGCCCTTTCTTGGCTTTGCCCCCCCAAAAAAGAAATACATTCCGCCGCCCCTGCCTAAAAATGTACTTATGAGTAGACCCCCCCCCCCAAATAAAAGTATTGTCATGTTTCTGATGTTTTGAACGCAGTGTATGGTTCTGTTAAATGAGAAAAACATTTTTTTCTTTTGTGTCTTAAACGTACGCCCGAAAAATAACACGCTATGAAATCTTTTTTTTTCTACTTTTTGCAAAGTACATGTGTTGATATTTGCTCGCTTATCATTCAAAAAGCATGATTATGACATTCTAAATCATTTTCGGTAGGTTTGATGATTATAGAAACAGGTAAAATAGAAGGCCTAATCGGCCAAAATCTACATTTTGACTTCACCGTCTTTGTTATTGCTTGTGATAATTCGAAGTGCGGGTTAGCGTATTGTTATATTGATTCAAATGTTTTATAACCATTAATTGCCACCAAAATCAGCAATTATAGCTTTTGTACATGTTCTGTATCAGCTGCTCGAATGTTATGGAATGTACCAAAGGAATCTCACCAGCAGAGGCAAACAATAGATTCCCTGGCAGCATAGAGCTGAAACTCATGAATTCCTAAAATACGAGTGCACTTATGACGTAGACCTAAAAATGTTTTGTCATTATGAATGGAATATTCTTGGACAATGACTTATACCCTTGTTGCACCCACAAATGTAATAATCTGTCTCCCACAAATGTAATAATGCACTTTACCCACAACTGTAATAAAAAATTTGCATCACCCACAAATGTAATAACACATTGCCCACAAATGTAATAATTTCGAAGTCTCTGTATCAGCCTTAGCCTTTTGACATGGCCCTCTCGCTGTTGTGGGCGAGCGCGGCAGCGCGAGGGCCTTTTGAGATCTGCTTGGCATCGGAAAAGTATACAAATATATTACTGATACGAGAGTCTCTGGTTGAAACTATGACGAGCCCGAGGTTACATGGACTGTACTATTTTCCCGAGGGGCGGAGCCCCGAGGGAAAATAGTTTACAGTCAATGTAAACGAGGGCGTCATAGTTTCAAACAGAGACTCTCAGGGCAGAATATATTTGTTTTATATCCGTCATCGAATTAACAGAGAAATTACACAAAGAAAAAAAAGAAAATGAAATGTACTTACGGTACCCCTCCGAGTAAGTGTGTGTCGCATGCCATACAGGTGCGCGATATTTTTAATTGCGGTACGGATAGAGATACAGTTCCATTAACGTATACTCTAGTTAGTCGAGTACCAATTTCATAAAGCTATAAAACACTAATTTGGTCCTCATTCTTATTTTAACTATGATCCTAACTCAAACTCGACGAATTCAACCCAGTGTTAATCTTAAACTTTGCCAGATTTGCATACGGGTGAAGCACGCATAATCTCTTTTACGCGCATGGAAAAAAATAGCGTACGGTTCATGTGTTTTGTACACACGATTTATTCGGCTTTTTAAGCTCAAATCGCGATTCCGCTATCGGGTACTAGTCGGTCGTGTGTGGGGCAAATAGTATAGCGCCCTCATTGTTGACAGATTAATGTACTATCGGACTCATTAATGTACTATCGGACTCATAAT
>JZLH01S0622179.1:30200-47964 GCA_001188425.1 Eucidaris tribuloides | reverse complement strand
ATTTTTAATTCGCTACCAACACGCAAAACGTTCGCAGAGAAAGGGCCTCACGTATGGTCGATCAATGGAAATGATTTGGTGACTTACCGCTTCCGTCCTGTTGACGAATAAAACGTTCGCATTGCAACTTCAGAGCGTACGCGCTGCGCATGGCTTATACGCTTGGCATACGTCGATAAATTTTATGCATGCTTAAAATTTTTCAGCGTACGGAACGAACAACAACGTATGATTGCGTATCAAAACGACTCAAAAACGACGTCAAAACGAATCCCGAACGAACGTTAGCGTATGCCAACGAATGTCAAAATGTTCCATACGCAATGGATACGTAATGCCAATTCGTCATAGTGTGACGGCGCCTTTACGCAGAGAAATACGAGGTTATAATACGCACTGGTCATGCACTAGTGCTCTCTCGCAGAGCTGTAGGAGCATGTCTATTGTTTGCATTCACACTCGAACGCATAATAATAAAGATACGCGTGGATTTCTAACTTAGAGAAAATCGTATCTGTGATTGTTTTTGCCAATTCCGCGGGCCTTCTCCCAGCCAATGAAATTTGATTTTTACATTTTTAGAATCCTCAGACTTCCCACTACATATCCCCATCGTCAATATGTTTATAGATCTCGCACTTTCATTTTTATGAAGCGGTAAAGACAGAAAAAATGAGAAAAACGGGGAATTTTTTTTACCAAAAGGGAAATCTTAGACTCAATTCCGCGGGTCATAACGTTGACTTTGGTCACATTTTTTTGCTCTAACCTTAAAGAGAAACCGTTGATTATTATAAATCTCGTGTCAATAGTATATCAAGCTTGTAGATTTGTTACAATGGCAAAAAATGTGCCAAAAACGACGGGTTTAGTTCCAATTTACCATTGTGTTGCAAAACTCTAGACCATGAAGGAAGTAAAAGATCGCTTAGAAATTGATATGATGTAGTTCATATGTCGTGACTGGCATGTCCTGTGATGATGCATATTTCCATGATGATGTGTCATGATAAGTTCTCAAAAATGACATCTTGTCAATCTGATCAGACATCAGTGACGTCATCTATGACGTCATTGTTAAAAAAACGGATTTTGTGCATATCTCATGACTGAAGCCAAATCACATTACCAAATTTGTTACAGTCATGTCACGATCAGGTCAAGGGTCAAATTCTGGACATATCCATGTGCGCGCACGCGCGTAATTAGGGACGCGTACGCGCGTGTCAAATCTTTAAAAAAATCCCATATTCCTTAAATTGCAGTTTGCATTCGTTGCATCATTTTGCTATCTTAATTATCAAAACGTCGTCTAAAGCGTCATTAATGAAAATCGAATTTAGTCCATATCTCGTGAGTACTAGAGTTACATGCAACTAAGATGATGTGCGGATCACCTAATTTGTGACGAATTCAAATCTATTTCTCTTTATATTCGTTCCATTTTGTTCGCAGAAAACTTATCCAGTTGAAATGGTGTCCATGTGAGCGACATTACCCAATAAGCGACAAAGAAGGAACTATGATCATTGATGCTGAGAAGAAACTTTCAACCGATTCCACGCTGCACTACATGCAACGCCTCCGAGCTAAAGTTCTTGAAATTCTAACTGATTATATTTTGATGCAAACCAAATCCACGCCAACTTCTTCTCTTACAAGAGAACCTGACATAAATTCACGAAATCATAACCACTCAATTTCTGGACTTGAAAGAAACCAACCACCTCATCAAGAAGAAATTCGTGAGAGCAACAATAGTGTGCTTGGTGCAAGAATAGTGAGTGTTGCGTCGAAACAACATGGCGCTCATAACGCCGAGCAGTCCCCGATCACAGTGGCAAGTTCCAGGGAGAGCCAAGCGTTACCCTCCCCGGCAGATGAATGGGTGTTCGTTGCAGAGAACCTATCGCAGGATGATTGTGATCATTTCGTGACGTCGAGTCAGTCTATACCATTAGTGTCGGCGTCCTTTACGTCAGTTTGGAGCTCTGATGATACAGCCGACGACAGGCCGCTGCCGTGTTACTCCACGCTCTTGGAGAACCCGGAGAATGATGGCAAAACAGAAGCAACGATTGGAGTTAAAGATGACAATGATGAGGTTCTAACCCCGAAGTGGAAGAAGACCAACAATCCCAGGTTGATCAAGCGAAGTTGGGGGAAACTGGTGTCATCGGAGGCAACCACTTTTAAGGAATCACCGAATGAACCAATTCAACGATTACCCGAATCATTAGCGTTCGATCTATCGGACAAATATGCGGTCGCCATGTTGAAAACGACTTCAGAATCGAATATGCCAAATGGGCCTACTTTTCAGAGCAGTGTTACCACTGGGCCCAGTGCTATGACCGTTTTACCAGATCGTGGCGTCCGAAAAGACCAGTCGAAAGATGACGTGATGCAGTCGGATGGTGGTACTCACGTCGGTGGTGTACCAGCCGTCTTTTACGATGACGTTAATAAACTTGATGACGTCACTACTGCCGCTTCCCCATTTAAGAAACGTAAGCACGTTAAGAGGCGCTTCAGTCGCTCACAGTGCACTTGTTTTTGAAATTGAAGCCTCGTCAGACCAAGATTTTAGAATATTATTGGGGGAATTAAGTTAAACTACGTTGAATGTGCTTATTTCGTGAATGGTAGTGTAATCAAAATATCATCGACCCACTTTTATAACTGACATGTAACAGCCAAAGTTCAGAGATTTTCCCATTTATGATTATGATGGTGGTACTGTCGTTATGAGAAGTATAACTATATATCTCAAGTTTCCCCTCTCTCTGTTAACAATACTTTCCATCAATGGCTTATGAAGCTGTATTCATTTCAATGTTTTAGAATATGCATTATTTTCTGACAAATGCATAAACTGTGGGCAGATGGTAATTATAATCTCCAATCACGATACACCACCAAATTCCCCAGGTTGCATATCAACACTTTAAAATAATGTTTTTATTTTTTAGTAAGAGACTTACAGTTTGCATCCAAAGCGTTTTTTCTCTCTACAAATAACTCAAAATATCCTCAAACTGCTCGCTCACTGTGATCGCTCATGGGTTGTCTCACAATAATTTTGAAGTGCAATATGCCAGCACAACACAAAATTAAGTTTTAAAAAGGCCAGTTAAATAATATTTTTATGCAACATTAGAAATTGTTATTAGCCCTGTCCGTTTGGTTTTATTTATTTTATTTTATTTATTTCAAAACATATTTTAAAAGGGCACCCCATCAACAATATGTTGGTATGAATAGGAGCCCTAAGCATAAATACAAGTATACATAAAAATTGTACACACATATAAATTCTCAAACACAATTAATTAATGTCAAAAATTTAGAAGACTAAATTGTTTTAAACATAACAACATTAATGGCTTAAGAATCATTATGACATTTGAAAAGATGAGCTTCTAATTTAACGTTTAAAAATATTCAAAGTTTTGGGAGATTTTGTATCATTTGGCAGGCTACTCCAGAGTATAGTATTGGTTTCGAATCGCGGTCTCTCAAAAATATTCGTTCTAGTTTATGAAAATTGGGTTTGCATGAACTACAAATAAAGTGACCATACATTTATATAATTTTTATCATTTGCTTGAAAGTTTGAAAAGAGACGTAATTTCAGTTCTTGCCCCAGGCAACATTTCAGACACACTCCTGCTGTCGTATTACCATCATCCTAATGTATCCATGCATTGTGTATGTTCGTAAGATTTATTTGACACTATACACGTTTTCATTACTTACAAATCTATGCATGGAAGTATGAACAGGAACACACGCACACACACACACACACACACACACACACACACACACACACACACACACACACACACACACACACATACAGTATATATATAATATATACATGTATGTATATACACATATATACATATACACACATATGTACGCACACACATACACACACATACGTAATATATGTTTGTAATAATATTTATATTTATAACTATATTCATATTTATATTTATAATTTGTTTGTATTTGTTTTTGACACCCAAATGATTTGGCTCACCAAGATCTATGGGGTATAAGAGTCTTTGATCTGTTAGAGTACATCTGTAAAAAATTGAATAAAACAGCGAGCATCTCCACAACACAATTAACATCTATTAAAAAAAAAACTCTTTCCATATATGCGTTGGTGTTCTAGTATAAGAGTGTTACATAATCATGCATGTCGGATTCATGTTCCGTACTATAAGTCGGTTTTTTTTTTTTTTTTTTAGCACGCCATGATTATAAAGCTACTGTCACACTGCACCGTTTAACGATTCCGTCTGAAAAACGAACGCGTACGTTTATTAAACGTTTATAGGACTGTTTAATTCGTTTTTCAACTGGATTGCAAACGTATCTAGACGTTGACAGACGGTACTTCTGTTCCATTCTATTGTATTCAATTTGCCACCGTCTGACACCGTCCGAGGTAAATATTTTAGACAGAGGCAAACGAAATCGTTAGACGGCGAAGTGTGACAGTAGCTTTACTTTTAAAAAGTGTATTACGTATACATGTGAAAAATAGAACAAGAATGCCCCTCTCTCTGTTTTGTTAGAAATATTTATTCATTAAATTCTCTTGTAAATTAGTATAATTATGAATATAAACAGCACACACATACGGTAGATATGAATATATGAACAGCTGCTTCTTAAAACGAAAGTACATGGGATATTGAAGAGTTTAAAGGTAAATGACATGATTGGGGGTAGTCCTCAACTTGGGGTAAGAACTATTCTAGAATCAAGTAAACTACGCATAGATTCTACAGTAACTGTGGAAATTTTGTAGTCAAAAGTTGACTCATTTTAAAATAACTTTCATCAGTATGCCTTGTTAATCGAGAAATTTGTAGTGCAGCCTTCTATGGGGATTAAATCTATTGTGCCCCGATAAAATTAAACTGCTGGCCTGTTCATGCTTGATTCTCCTGAAGTAAACAAATTCAAGAAAAATCCTTCCAGCCAGGAGATCCACTCCAGCTGGTGTACATTTAAAGTTAAATCAACAGGAATACTTATATCAAAAGCAGATACCTTCTTTATTCTTTTTTATTTACGTGTTTGCGTTTTAGTACAAACCAGATTTTGATATAAAAATAAGAATCTTTGGTAGGAGATCAAATTCCTTTGACTCTTATCACACATATACAGTACACAAAGGCGTCGATCCGGGTTGGGGGGGGGGGGGCGATCGCCCCACCAATGAAAATATTGGGAGGGGGCAAACATATCCATTTGCCCCCCACCCCCAATAATTTTGACAACTTGAAAAATTCATAATATGCAATGCAAATATATATTTTAAAAAGCATTGGAAAGCACTATAAAACCATTAAACATGGTATAAAAATACTATTAAACATACAAAACTTTTGCCCACTCCATCCGAAACATGGATCGACGTCCCTGACAGTACATACTAAATACAACAATCAGAACAGCTATACTTGCTGTAGAATAGGTTTTTGTTTTTAAGTTAAAACGTTTTCGCTCTAATACTGCCGTCCCGACACAGTTTACTGCCTATTATCTCATTGCATTCAATATTCCACTGTTGACACAATCTTTGAATTAAATGTGACAATATTTAAATGTTTGTCCTTTCCCCCTTTTACTCTGACTCTAAGTGTATATTGAAACAGAGATACTGCTTGTGGTCAGAGTGTCCAACGCTTAAGCTGTATATACCATAATAGAAATTCAAGAGAATAAGCTATATATATACATGTATCATCTTTGCATACAATATTGGAACAATATTTCACTTTTGTGAATTCCTTCGAACTATTACTATCAAATTATCAGATACCAGATCAATTAATTGTATTTTTATACATGAATAGTGAGTGATACCATAGAGTACTAAATGACAGGTACGTATCTAGTATTTACATCAAATTGTCATCATCACTTTTACGTTTAAATTTGTAATAAACAATTTTACGAAAGAGTTATTCATTAATATAACAAATTAGTTTCTTGTGTATTTTCAAATTATCCATTCACCTTTCCTCACAGGGGCTTTTGAATATCAATTCCGCATTTTTCCTTCATGACTTCTATATGCCTATTTTTAATATAATTTTATATTGTGAAATATTGGAAACTTCCTGCACATTTATATATTTCACTTTTCATACACAGAATATAACATTTTACGTGTGCGACCGCGAAAGCGCAAACATGGCAGTTGAATAAATAAACTATTGAATTGAGTTAGCACAAATTAATATGACATGCACGGGGCTACAAGCACGAGATTAGTGAACGTGTTAATTTCGAAAATGTGGCTCTTTCTTCGGTACGATCTTTTATAGGATGTTCGTTTTTCTATGATTCAGTCTTCTCTTCTTCTGGTTCGTTGTTAGTCTTTGTCGGCATACAAGGCATCGATTTGTTCCCGGAAATGTTTCAAGATAGCTGGACGTTTGTTCTTGAAAGTCGGTGTCAGCAACCCGTTCTCGATGCTAAACGGTTCAGGATATAGAGAGAATTCTCGTATCTAAAAGGAGGAGAATATGACAATGTTTTTGTTAAAAATAGCAAATATACACACATGCGCGTCCACACACACACACACACACACACACACACACACACACACACACACACACACACACACACACACACACACACACACACACACACACACACACACACACACACACACACACACACACACACACACACACACAAACACACGCTCACACTCTCACACGCACTAATTTTGGGTAAATTCCCCAATCAGAACTGCTACTAAAATTTACTACTACATGTATTTCTTCTTCATCATCTTCTTCTCTTTCTTCTTCTTCTTCTTCTTCTTCTTCTTCTTCTTCTTCTTCTTCTTCTTCTTCTTCTCTTTTTCCCTTTCCTCTTTCTTCTTTTCCTTATTCGTTCTTGTTGTTGTTGGTGGTGTTGTTCATGTTGTTTTTGTTATTGATCTTATAAATTAAAATAAGTAAAATTAAACAAAAATATTAATACTAAGTGAAATTAAGCAGAGAGAAATTATCCTTACCATTTCAAAGCCACACAGATTTGCTGCTTTGCTCATTTTATCCAGGTCCGATCGGATAGCTGATCTAAGAGTCTAGACGATACAGAAATATTCATAATAAGAAATGCCTGGTATCCCAATTAGTTTCATTCATTTTATGAATACAGTGTGTCCCAGGAAAAAGGAAACCGGATTTCATGGCAAAAATATTCTCCGGGAATATTCTATCATAATGAATAATTTCTTCAATGAGTTAGGTATGATTGTAAAGCTCCGTTCCTCTTCTTTCATTTGATACATAACTTATCATTAATCGTTCACGCATTATTGAAATAAAACAATGGATATTTGTGCTACCTAAATTTCATTTGCACGCGCATATTCCATCTTTCAGTCCATTTTCATGGTAATAAATGTTATTATTTTAAAGAAACAAAAGCATTACATAAAAATTCATAATTTCTTCTTTTATCTGACACCTCATGCGTAAAAAATAAATAATGTATGCCGGAGAACAAGCAAAATTAAAACATGCCGTGTTTTAGCGTGATTTTTAAAATGAATAGATTTTGAGCAATTGGAAGCAATTAAGCTGAACAAAAACGGGGCACAACAATAGGCAGCGAATCATGTTCGCAAGGTAATTTCTTGGTTGCTGGCTGCCAAATCCAGAAAACAGGGTTAATGAATGCATTTTGGAACATTTCTGAAAACAAGCATAATTTCAAATTGTCTTTTCTCACCAATGCAGTGCTTATTTTTCACAAATGTGGTATCATATGAAAGTAGATAAAATCGGTTTTTCAATGATGTCCTTCAATGTCGAAGATATTCTGAAAACATTCAAGCATGACAGTTTGAATTTCAGATTTGCTCGTGCAAATGATTTTATGACCGTGTCCCTTCTTATTGTCTTTACTTAGGGCATAGTCACACCTTGACGATTTAGCCAACGTATGCCGACGTATGAAAAATTTGGCAAATACGTCGTCATACGTTGAATAAGTTATGGATAAGTTTTGTGTAAGTTATGTGCACGCTGAAGCACGCTGGGCACACTTCGACGATTTAGCCAGCGTATGCCGACGTATGAAAAAGTTTGCGAATACGTTGTCATACGTTGAATAAGTTATGGGTAAGTTTTGTATAAGTTTTGCATAAGTTATGTGTACGCTGAAGCACGCTGGTATACGTCGTAGTACGACGAGTTTCGTCGAAAAATTTTGTGCAGGCACAAAATTTTTTGACGTATGCCAGCGTATGATCATACGTCCCGCATACGCGGGCCATACGTTGTAGGTAAGTTATGCTGTCGTTTACATAAGTCCACACGCGTTATTTGTAAGTTGCTCATAAGTCGAAATACGTCACGATAATGTCTGGGTAGGGTTCATCGATTTTTTTTTTTCAGCATGACGGAGATGTTGGTAGAGTGGTGTTTGTAATGCGAAGTCTAGTGCGGTTATGATTTGAATCGAGGAGCGTAGCCTTTTTATATTTCATTTATTTATTCATCATTTATTTATTTATCTATCTATTTATTTATTTATTATTTATTCATTTTTATTTTTCTATTCATTCATTTATTCATATATTTATTTATTTATTTATCTAATATTTATTAATTAATTAATTAATTTATTTATTTATTAATTAATTTATTAATTTATTTATTTATTTATCTATTCATTCACAAAATTGCAATTCAAAGAGTACAAAGTATCGGCAATTACAACCATTGCGGTATGAGTAAAATACACATATATTTAACCATAGTCTTGTATACTAATGAATATTAACACAAGCTGGAAAAAAATGTGACAGCATAAGAAATGAAAATATGAAATATCAAAAAAGGAAAGTTTCATGCGAAAAAACATAAGTATTGGAACCACTAAAGAGGTTGTTAAGGAATTATAATGTGTAAATAGGCGTAACAAGCAGAAAATCTCTGAGGTATAGATTAATATTAGTAAATTATTTTTAAACAGGTTATGATTAAAATCAATGTAAATACAGACATTCTTCGTCAAACTTTAAGCACATATAATCTAAGCAGTAATATAATTCTACATTGTTTCTGTACATTTTTGAACAATCTACGCTCAACGGGGTTGTTTCCGCGTGAAAAATAAATATGTGGAAATTCACACACACACACACACACACACACACACACACACACACACACACACACAACCACACACACACACACACACACACACAACACACACACTAACACACACACACACACACACAACACACACCCACACCCACACCCACACCCACACCCACACCACACACAGAGAAAAACACACATACGATAAACACACACACATACACACACAGAAACACACAACATACACAAACACACACACACACATAAACAAAACACACACGCATTAAACAAACACTCACAAACACGCATACATACAATCTGCGCCACACACCACACAAACACGCACACACAAAACACTCACACAAACATCACACAATTATTACACACTAACACACAAACACACACAAACACATACAAACTACACACAAACGCATTTACAAACAAACGCACACTCAAACACACACAAACAAGCAAACATCACGCACAATAATGTTGCAAGGGAATATTGATAACAAAAAAGAACAGGAGAGAAACAGTGAACAGACAAATGGGATGGAAGGGGAAGGCGTAAAAAAGGGGAGCGGAAGGGGAAAAATTTAGAAAAAAGGAGTGGAGAGGGGGAAAAGCAAACAGGAACATAAAGTGTAGTGACAGGAGGAGGGGATAAAGAAAAAAGAAAGATAGAGAGAAAGAGGTAGGAATCTATGATAAATAAATTGCACTTTTTTTTTTGATAATAAATAATGGCTGAAATAATGGTGACGTAAAATTCACTATATAAAAGTGCAACGCATTATTATATTATTATTATTATCATTTATATTATTATTTTTATTATTATTATTTATATCTATTATATTATTATTATTATCGTATATTATTATTATAATTATATATATTATTATTATTTATATTATATCATTATTATTATCTTATTATTATATCATTATTATTTAATTATTATTAATTATTATTATTTATTATTATATATTTATTATATTATGACATTTGTGGTACTATACTAAATCGCTTGCAAGACAGTGATCAAAGTTAATCATCAAATGTAGATTTGCTATAACCAATCAGTTAACAAATGATTCATTTACATCATAATTCAAGCATGTGAATTAACTTTTCTTATTACCCGGTTAAGCAGAATTGCTTCCAAAGAAAATAATGACAACAAAATGTCAGAAACGAAAGTTTGGAGAAAGAGCGGGGAGGGAGAATGAAAAGGGGGAAATTGCGAAGAAACAACGAAGAAATATAGAGATAGTGGAAAGCATACACACATATTGCATTATTGTAAATTATAAAAACAACAGCACGGATAAACTATTTCTGTATATATCTATTAGTTTTACATCTTGGAAGACACAGGAGTTTGCTATTTCTCAGATTATATGTTGTTTTACTCTTGGGTGGGAGGAGAACATTTAGTTTGTGATCGAGTTTTTGTATTTTAATGGCTGCTACAAGTGATCGTCGGTGATACGCCACCCCACGCTATGGGTAAGTTAGAGTATCGTTGGGCATAAGTTGTGAACGTCGGCAACACGACAAGCATTCGTTGGTATAAGTTATCTATAACTTATCGAAACGTTCTATATAAGTTATACGTTATGCGTACGTCCAACTCGTTATGAGCACGCTATGTATACGTCCAAAAGTGCAAATCGGACAAAATCAAAGTTCAGCGTATGCCAGCGTTTTACCCCTAATTTGATACGTCAGGCATACGTTGGCTAAATCGTCAAGGTGTGACTGTGCCTTTAGCCATGCGTGAATGGGAATCTCTGTGACCGGTATCAAATTAAAGAAAAGAAAATATGCTTTCCAACCATGTACGATTTTCTTTTCATATTTGTTATTAAAGGCACTGTATATCAATGTTTCCATTTAAAAAAATGTGAGCTACATCATTTCCCATGCTGGTAGTGTCTTTGATAAGGTCTAAAAATGAAGTCCTGAAAAAATTACATCTCAAAATTATCAGTAAGTGCTTTAAAAGTGTAAAAATCATTGAAAGACCATTCCAGTTTTTCCCCATAGACTGCTGTGTTGCAGATTTTTCTATCGGCCGAAAATAATTTATGTGCCAATTTTTATCTGTACATATTTTCTCCAGTGACAGCATAACTGTCTGAACCTTTGTGTTCTAGGGTGTTTATTTGTCTATTCAAACACTGTCAGATATGTCAGATAGCAAAATTTTACATTTTTTTTAAATGGGTCTTCCACATTGTTACATAGTGTCTTTAAGATATAAAGATATTTTCATCAATCTCGGTTTCCTTTTTTCTTGGACGCACAGTATAACGCTGCCACACCATTGGAAAAAAATAAATACAAAACGATAAGATAATTATGACAATAATTATGACAGACATGTTACAGCAAATATACTGCTACTTAAATATAGCTTTGCTCTTTGTCTTTTTTTTTTGGAGGGGGCGGGGGCGGGGGTGTAGTCCATACAATAACGTGACCCAAGGTGTTTATCCTTGTCGACAAAGGCAGTCACCCCAATGAACATATTGTTTTGCACCCCTCCCCCAACACACACACATAATACAGCTTGAAAATGAATAACACGTCGGATAGCATGCGTAATGCAAGAATATGTTTAAAAAGCAGTAGAAAGTACTACTAAAGTACTAAACTTCACATAAATACTGCTAAATATGTTTTATTGCAATTGACATTTTTCTTCCTTTTGTTACCCACCCCCTCCCCCCAATCCCATTCGAAAAATGGATCAACGCCCCTGAACGGGCCTGAACGGGCCCCTGAACGACCTTTTGAAAGAATTAAAAACATCGTATAACAAATGTTTCCCGTTTAAAAATTGCAGTTCAAAACGATCATTCATTGCTTTTAAAAAGTGAAAATCATTAAGTGACCATTCCGCCCCCCCCCCATAAACAGATAAGACTGATGAGTTGCACAATTTTCGTCAGCTGACAATAATTAATGTGCCGACTTTTATCTGTATATTTACGAGTGACACCATAACTGTCTGAAATTTTGTGTTTTAGGGTGTGTATTTGTCCATTCAAACACTGTCAGGTATGCCAGAAAGCAAAGTTTGACAATTTGTTTTATTTTAAATAGAGCTTGCACAATGTTCTTTAAAGCCCCAGGCTAACAATGACCACACCCTAAAAAAATTGTGACCTACATTATCCCCCATGCTCTAAGTGTCTTTGATAAGGTGTAAAAATGAAGCCCTAAAAAAACTGTATTTCAAAATGATGATTTAGAATTTAAAAAAGGTGAAAATTTACAAGCACTCTAGTTGACCGGATTCACCTACCCATTTCCTCTCACAGACTTACTGTGTGTAGATCTATTTTATCATCCACCGGAGTGGAAATTGTTTATTCATGCATATCTTCCCAGTGGAGGCATACTTTCCCAACGTTTGTATTCTAGGTATTTATTTGTCTATTTAAACACTACTATGTAGCTCAGATTCAAAGTTTGAGATTTTTTTTTTTAAATTGAAGCTCCACTATACAGCGTGGACCAGAAAGAATGCTACACATGCCATCGTTAATTTCTTCAACATCATCCACAAAATATTATTAGTGATTATTTTATGGCTTAGAACATTCTTTTTCCAACAAAATGCTACCATGAACATTGATTTGATTGAGGCGTTTGGATTCTAGGGCTATTTTTCTGAGGTAATGTAATTTCCTAAAATTGCTATTTTTTCAACTCCAGCGATCGTCAGAACACCGAAATATTCTCGCGTAACGACTTGCCATGGAATGAGCTGCACTATCCAGGTGCAATGACAATGTAAGCCATACCTTACCATTGTCTTCCGTATCAAAGCGAGGCATTCCAGTCGTCTGTCTCCCCCTCTTATTCTATGGAACGCTGTTACGTGAGAATACTTTGGTGTTCCCAGGTTCACGGGAGTTGAGAAAGAAACAAACTTCGGAAATTACATTGCCTCAGAAAAATGGCCCTAGGATCCAAACGCCTTACTCAAAATCAATCAGCATGGTATCATTTTGTTGGAAAATGAATGTTCAACAAATGAAATAACAATTAATGGCATGTTGTTCATGATGTTGAAGAAATTAACGATCGTATGTGTAGCATTCTTTCTGGGCCACCCTGTATAGCTTATTACTTTAATACCTCGTTCTGCAGAAGTTCCTCAGTCGGTCCTTCCAAGCGATTGTTGGTTGCAAATCTCTTCAATTCGTCCTCATCTGGTACAATGATGGCCACATTGAAGGACTAAAATGAAACCAATAGAACAAAAAACAAAACATAAATAATAATAATAAACTGTTCTACAATGCCGAGCGCCTGGTTAGAAAGCAGAAGGTACCATTTTTAAAAGTCTTTGGTATGACCCGACCGGGGCTCGAACCCGCGACCTTCCAGACTTGAAGCGGACGCTCTACCACTGAGCCAACTCGCCCGGATATAAGACGCGTGCGTGATACAATGTATAATCGTAACTGTGATTTTTATAACCCATTTAGCGTACCACACACAAAGTTTATGGAGTTATAGTGAGCAGGTTAATGATAAATATTACAGTCGAGGTGCTATGCCCCTATTTGGTAAAAGTGACAAAAAATGAACAATGAACAATTATGTCTGTCATTTACATTCATCACGGTATTTTGACATAAGCATTTTACAGTAGATTAATTAGAATCATGTATTTCTTTGACAAATTTTGCATGGAGTTACAGCATGCGTACGATGTTTTAAAAACATCAGTAACTCAAATCTAGGTGATTTATCACTCAGGCTTTCTTCTTCCAAAAAAAAAGGACAGTGTGGGAGCGATGGTGTATTTGCGCCCGATCACAACCTTTGCCTCTTCGCACTACCCCCCCCCTTCGCCAAAATACACACTATACTCGCCCCCCCCCCCCACCACACACACATGACTAAAGGGCATAACTGACAATTTGGTGTTTTGAAGATATTGAGCAAAATGTATTTTGTTCAACACGTAAAGCCCTATTCAGTGTCCTTTTAACAAGCGGATTATTAAAGTGATAGGCTAACATTGTGGAGCTTTAATTAAAAAAATTGTCAAACTTTGATATCTGAGCTGCATAGTAGTGTACAAATGGACAAATAAACACCCTAGAATACAAACGTTTGGAAAGTTGCACTGCCAATGGCAAGTTATACATGAATAAACAATAAAACTCGGGGCGAGTTTTATTAACCTAGGTGTACACACAGTAAGTCTATGGGAGGAAATGGGCAAGTGAATCTGGTCAACTTACGATTTTCACTTTTTTTAAAGCACTAAATAATCATTTTGAAGTACAATTTTTTCAGGGCTTCATTTTTAGACCTCATCAAAGACACTGGTAGCATGGGGAATCATGCGGTTCAGATTTTTTTAACTGTGGTAAATGTTAGCCAACACCTTTAAACAAAAGGACACTTCTAATTAATATTTATTTTGTTTACTATGATGTACTGAGTCCCCTACACTATATAACTCAATATTGAAAAAAATGTCAGTTATGCCCTTTTGTCATGGGGGAGGGGGAGTATAACGCATGCATTTTGAGTTGAAGGGGGCTTCTATAGTGATGCTCTAGTGAAGATATTATTAGAAAATAACAATCATTTGAAATGTAGTCAATCTCTGTTATTCTCCAAGGCGGAGAGATTATCCAATGCAAGCGCACCCACGGCAGAGGGGCTGGAACACCAAATTTATTTTGTTTTTTGCTCACTATACGGGCGGGATGTTGAATTCACCCTACCATCGTAATTCGGTTTCATATTTCCCGAGAAATGGTTTTAACATTTTGGAAAAGACTTCCAACAAACCAAAAAATGGCAATATGTTACTCTGAAGCGGTCTCAGACAGAAGACCACACCTAGCATGCCCAGCGAAGAAGAAAGCGTCTCCTATTTCCATAAGACAGTGGTAAGGAGGATACGGGTACTAATTGAAGACCAAGTCACATACTACTACTTTTGAGAAACAAAGGCTCAAAGTTTTCCAATTTGTCTACACATCACAATTGTTTTGAGTTGTACATCCAAACTTGGTGAAGTTAATTGACACAATAAAAGATGAATATAGGACAAAAACAAACATTGTTACACTTGTCGATTTCCAATAATCAATAATCAATATTGTGGACTTAAGTACTTCTTCTAAAAACAAGGGTCTCAGGAAAACAAATGCATTTCTCGAATAAATGAATGTCGAAAACACTTAATTGTATATATTTTTGGAATGTCCTCCGTAAGACGGACATTTGATATGCAATTAGTCAAATTTAGACGTTGTTTTAAATTTGACCTCATTTGACCTTTGACCGGAAGTGACCCCATATCTCATCAACAAAGCCCAAAATACATGATAAATTATATATTTTCTTAATCCTTGTAACTAGTCGAGTAATTTGAGATACGTTTTGAAGAAATTAGACCAAGTTAAAAATTTGACCCCAGTTGACCCCTCCCCTGACCCCTACTAGGGAAGGATCAAATTGACCAAAATTTTGTCAAAAAATTTCCCGGCATGTAACGACTTTAAAACAATCATCAACTTAATTTCATCAATATGTAACTTAAGTGTTTCTTATTCTATACTCTTTAATTACAGATGTTGGCCTTCGCTCCTCATCATGACATGTATACCTAATGTAAAGAAAAGTTACATCACATGAACAGGTCCTAGCTGTCTACCTTCAAACTTTCTCCATGTATGAAGGCCTGGGCGATCAGTGTGCTGCGAGTGATTATATTCTCAATCTTCTCCGACAGACAGACTGACAGAATTACAAAGAGACAAAGAGGCAGATACACAGACATACAGACAAATAGACAGACAAACAAACCTTCAAACTTTCTCCATGTACAAAGGCCTGGGCGATCAGTGTGCTGCGAGTAATAATATTCTCAATCTTCTCCGGGGCGACATACTCTCCTTGGGCCAGCTTGTAGATGTGCTTCTTGCGATTTAAGTGTTCCGTTCTGACGCAAAAGAAGAGACGAAATCAGTCATTGTGATGAAAAGTGTACTATATTAGGGTGCGATATGAGATTCACAGGCCTTCAACTCTGCTTGGTTGACAAAGTAGGAGAAAATTAGGAGCAAAATTCTCCAAAAAAGTAGGAGAAAAGAAGAAATTAATCCAACCAAACAAGATAGAAAGTATGATATTCATAAGACTACTCATTTACTCAACTCCATACAACACAACTTAAACCTATCGCCCAAAGGCGAATTTTTTTGACAAAAAAGTAGGAAATTGAAGGAAATAAGGAATTGGGGGAATAGGATAATTAGAATCTTCACAAAAAAGTAGGAAAAGTAGGACCAGTTTAAGGTCTGGATTCAAGAAGCAGTAGAGAACCAGTTGTGCACTTTGTGTAAGGAGACTGTTTTTTTACCGATGAATCATCCCACGTTGCCGTAGGCCCCCCTTGCTGTTCTTCACAATTTTTCGGACCTTTGCCTGTCCGTACACGGACAATTACGTTATACATATTTTAAAAGTTCTTATTAGGGAGATATGTTGTCCCCCCCCCCCCCTCTAATTTCATGGGGGAGATTGGCCCCAGGTGACGCTGGATCGACACCCCTTGTAGTAGTGGTATTATATAAGGTGTAAATAAGATATTATTGCTATTACCATTATCATTATCACCATCATCATCATCATCATCATCATCATCATCATCATTATCATCATCATCTCCAGCATCTCCATCATCATCATTGTCTAACTCAGGGGCGTTGATTCATGTTTCGGATTGGGGGGCAAAAGTGGAAAAATGTCAAAATTTTCGGCGCGCTCCGTGCGCTAAATTGTAATACAGAAATTTGCGCGCTAAGCGCACCGAAAAATTGACAATTTTGTATGTTTGATAGTTTTCTAGTTCGTCCGGGGGGGGGGGGGGGTCAAAATGTCAAAACAACTAAATTTCATATTTTTTAACTGGGAACATTATTTATGCGTTTGAAACATTTCACCGGCTGCCACAACCCAATATCTCCGGAGTGCAACCAACCATGGCATCCACTGTTCCCGCGGTCATCATAATCATCATCATCATCAGCAGCAGCAGCAGCAGCAGCAGTAGTAGCATCATCATCATCATCATCATCATCATCATCATCATCATCACCATCCTCCTCATCCCCATCATCACCATCGTCACCATCAACATCATTATTATCATCATCGTCATCATCATCATCAGTAGCAGCAGCAGCAGCATTATTGTCAGCACAATAATAACAATATTTTTTTATTTACCCAGGGTAGCCACTTCTGTAAAATAGACTGTTTTTCCAGCTGGCCCTGCATAACATAAAATGTTATTATTACCCTTCTGTGTTATAGAATGCCGAGCGCCTGGCAAGAAAACAGAAGGTACCATTTTGAAAAATTCTTTGGTATGACCCGGCCGGGGCTCGAACCGGTGACCTTCCGGATATGAGGCGGACGCTCTATCCACCTCGGTCATCACACTGGTCATCATCAGCATCATTATCATCATCCTCGTCGTGGTCGTCATCAGCATCATTATCATCGCCATCAACATAATGACCACCACCATCATCATCATCAAGCATTAAATG